>JAQIXR010000227.1:0-38684 GCA_034700825.1 Quadroppia sp. Gr-Ori-00064 | reverse complement strand
TCTCTCTCTCTCTCTCTCTCTCTCTCTCTCTCTCTCTCTCTCTCTCTCTCTCTCTCTCTCGCTCTCTCAGTCGCTAATAACACCAAAACCCGACAAAACTATGAATGAATAAAAAAAGTTTTATTTGAGACTCGATTGCTGTCCATATGTTATGTCTTTCCTTTAAATTGAATGTTAAGTAATATTTTCTTTTCTGAAGAGACTTATAGTTCTCTTGACTTCGGAAACCAATAAAAACAAATGCCATAAGAATTTTGATCAGAAATTGTTTGGCAAATGATTTGTTTGGCGCAAAGAATGCTTTGTTTATCAATAATAAAAGTAAAAAATAGTTCACTCTTTTAGGAACCGTTTCTTAATATCTGTTGCAATGATTCTGTTGTGAATAAACTGTTTCCGAACCGACAATAATAATAAACTCCTATAAAAACAAACGTTTGTTTGAGTTCTTAACTCAATAGTCAATAGTATATCAATTGTAGAGAGAATTGCATTCCTATTGTTTGTCAAATCCCCTGTCGATAGAGTGCCACCAAATTTCTCTCTTATCACTCGCCGCCAGAACACACATACCGTTCCCGAAGAAGAAGATGCAGAAGAAGAAGAAGTGTTTGTGTATAAGAAAATAAGGAATCAAGAAATTAGACTCAATTTAGGCCTTAAGAGAGAAAATCAATTTAAACGAATAGTTAGACTCAATTGAGTTCAGAATAAATATATATTGCAAACAATATTATAATATCAATACAAACAGTTAAGGGGTTTTTGTGTTTCTTTTTTTTTGGGTTGTTGTCGAAAAAACAACTTCTTTTCAGTGACAGATCATTCTGTTTGGTATTCATTGAAAACTTTAATTATAAACAAATTGTTTCTATTATTTTATATCTATTTTTTGCTGTCTTTTTATAAAAATGATTTATCGCTTATAAAGACTTAATTAAGTAATAATTTTTGAGTTTAAATCAATTATATTATATAAAGATTTTGTTTCGTTTTCGTATATAATAACAGTCCGGATATATTAGGAGAACCCAATGGACGCACTCAGACATCGCCTATGATTTTCAAAGAAGTCTTTAGGGCTTCTGGTATTAGAAAATGAGGAAAGAATTATCTCATGAATAACATTGAATGCTATATTGAAACCAAAATATTGTATAAAAAAAGCAATTAATTAATAGCTTAAACGCAATGCAAGTCACAAACCATTATTAAACTCTTCATATTCTTCTTCTTCGGTCAATATTATCATAATTGCGATCAAATAATAGCGAAACGAAAAAAGTTTTTTCACTAAAAACAGAGAAACTTTTTTTTCGGACCCAAAACCCCCTTAAGGCGATTGAATTTCTCATACAATTGTTTTTTCATTTTCGCACAATTCAGGGGTAAAAAAAATATCCATAAAATTGAATGAAAAATGATTTACTAATATATCAGAAAGTGTTTCGAAAACCGGTTTAAAACACAAATTATAAATATTTTTATTTATTAATATTAATACATATTATATATATTTTTCGATAAAAAAAATATTTTCTATACATGACTTGAGATACAAAAAGGCGATGAAAAACACTATTAATCAAAGCTTTTGGATATTAGAGACAAAAAAATACTTTTCAATGTTTTATATATGCTATAAATGAAGAGTTAATAAACGTTTAAGTTATTAAACAAACATTTTGTGCATAACATCAAGATTTGAGACAATCCTTTCCACAGGCCCGGGAGAGAGAGAGAACAGGGTGTATGAGGAATGGCATGTAAGTGCTGTTACATATAATAATAATTATAATAATATTATCTATTTTTGCCTCAAAGAGAGAAAGAGAAAGAATTTCCTGAAAAGATATTCAGTGATAACACACTTGTTTGCACACATCAGACATCATATGAACGTTAGATAACGAGTGCATAAGCTTTTGTGAGCACAATATTTTTCAATATATTATACGCTTTTTATTGCATTTATTGCCCCAACACTTAATTTTTGAGAACATTTTCATAAATGCTTTTTCCAGTTATAACTTCAATGGGAAAAAATACTTTAGATTTTGTGTCTCATTGTATATAATATTTGGAGTTTCAATGGCTATGAAAGCAAATAATTGGCAAATAATTACTCAGTTTTGTGTTAATACACAAACGATAAGTAGTTTTTCGTTTGCTTTCAAGCGTTTCGATCGAAAAAAAGTAATTTCGTTTGCAATAAATTATCGTTAAATTGACAATGAATTTATGAATGTTTAACTCGTCTTCTGGTATTCAAAGGAGAAAACGATTAAAATTATATAATTTTTTCATTTTTAAAGACATTTGTATTGAGAAAAACGATATATAACTACTCGACGGACAGTTAAATATAAAAAAGTAAAAGTCATAACAAAAATAAAAGTAATATTTTTCACAATTTATACTTTGATTTGTATTTATTTTTATTCTCTTTTCGATATAACAACAAAAATATGTAATAAATAAAGTCTTCTTAAGACTAATCGCTTCATTAACTCTGCATTCAATACATTATTCTCTAAATTATGTCTGAATTTCTTTGTAGTGAAAAATCAATTTTTACTTTTTTTTTTTGTTATATTTGTTTTGAAACAAAAGAAGAATAAAAAATCGAGAATTCATTCTCGAAATGACTTCTTTATATGAAAAGAAATTCTCGACTTTTTTATAACTGACTTAAAGTCCAATAAATTGTATTTTCTTTAAGAACTCAAATGAATGGCTTTTTCGCAAATAATATAAACAATTGGTTTTTTCGTCTCTTTATACACAATAAATACAGTATAGATTCTATACTATAGAATGTGTTGAGTCTTAACAGTCTTAACAGTCCTCTCATTTGTCAGTGAATTGCAATTTTAGGGCACTTTGACTATCAGTGCTCACAATGAATTGCAAAACAGGTATTGCTTTGCAATGAATTTATTTATTGTTATTCAAATTTGAAAGGATTTGCAAACCATTTAAAAAGGATGTGAACATAGCCTGAGTCAGGGGGCGACCATCCAATGGAATAGGGGGTCAATAAATAGTTGGCGATTTATTGTCTACTTTTTTTCCATAGAGAAGAACCCGGTTTGCAATGGTTTGGACGTCTCTAAACATTTGCGGCATTTAATGTCTTTATAAACTTGTCATGAAGTCCAGGGTCTAATTATGTGTTAGGTTATGCCCCTGATCATTGATCAGTGAATATCCCTTCGAATGTGAGAAACACTTTCAATATAAGTGCTAAAACTAAATGTATTTCTCAAATAATGACAGAATATATCAAAAGGTTTTTTATATACTTTAGTATTGAATACAAATTAATAGTTATTATAAAACTAGTTTTAACTCACAAATGGTTTGACTTTTATTCATATTCTCTCACTATTTGATTGTAGTTTTCATTCACTTATTCATCGATGGAATAAAAATTTCAATAAAATTGATTTGAAAGTGAAATTCCGTTGGAATTGAATGTGTTTTATATGAAAAGTTTTGCACAATTTATCAATCAATCGGTAAGTGTTTGAAGATTTTTATGGCTTTCATACAAAAGACCTTAAATTGAATATTAATGTGAAATCGGTTTTAATATTAATATTTGCATTCAATTTATTGACAGATCTTTCGATGTTTAACATAAAACCCACTCATAATAAAAAGTGAAAGAATTTTTTTTGACTATAAAAACACGTTTTGAAACACATTTGAAAAGTTTATTTTCAGGTGTTTGGGTTCGATAGACAATACCTGTGCGAACGTTGTCTTAAAAGCAATGAATGAATGCATTAAAGGGTCTTATAATGGATTTGAGGCACAAATGTATCTCGAAGTCAATAGCAGGGCATAAGGGGTTTGCCTATAATTAATGATGTGATTAAAGGGAATTCCCTTTAGAATCAATGCTTACTTTAAACACAGAATTTCAAAACACATAACAATTTTCTTGTTATTCGAGGCCAAAGGTTTACGAAAATCGGATGAAAATTGAGGAAAATGTAGACGAATATAAACTTCTGTAAAGCCATTGAAAGGCCTATTGAGTGGTGCAAAACGCCTGGTGTCGGCATATTTGCGGTAATATAAAGAATGGAAGTTATATTGCCTTAAGTTTTGAGACCAAATGTACTACAAGTGCGGAAAAGGGCCACAAAATTACAATAAAATTTTTTTCGCTGCAATGGCTTTCACTGGAGCCTAAAGTCTGGACAAAAGTTGTATTGAGTTGTATTGACTCGGGATATGAAATGCTTTTAAATCGCTTGCCGTATGTCTAGGCGTTTAGGGCACGGGTATTGATGAACACACGTATCGCCAGTGCTGGCAATGGATGTGAAATTCAAATAAGAAATAAACTAATAATCTTTGCATGAAATGAGAGCTCTTCTCGAGTGGACTAATAGCCGACCCATAAGTGGTTTGGGGTTTATATTCTGAAAAATATTGAGAGGAATGGGATCTGAAGCGAAGATCACATGAAAGCCATAATTGAATATTTGATTCAATTGTCAATGGATTTCAATTGCATTGCTTTTGCCCACACCTTAACAATCATGACGTCTGACCGGCACTGATTGCACAGATAGGCACAGATTGGACAGACAATAGGTGCTGGTGCTGAGGAACACATGGAATGTTCATTTGAATGGAAGCAAACAGTGATAGAGAGAGGCATTGGTCCAGGGATTCAAAGGTCCAGAACTAACTTAAATAATATATTGTATTAGCGAAAGAATGCGCGAAAAGGAGGAGAAACACAAGCACTCGATTGAGGTATAGTTTTGGCTACCATTCAGACAACACTCGACAACACATTGCCTTAAGTTATATGAAATGCTTTTTGTTATTCACTCGTTTTGATGGAAACATTCGTTTCGATTGGGCTTTATATCCCATGTCATACAAAGACTTTGGTCGACCAAAAGCTCCCATAAATAATACTGTATTAACAGGGCTTTAATAGAGGCCCGAATAATAGGAAGACTTTATAATCATTAAGTTTTATCTCTGTCTTTCCCTCTCATCTGAATGTGTGTTAGAATTATAAACCACTTCTTCAACGAAAATATGAAAAATTGTTTTTACGAATCCCTATAATAGAGAGTGCATTGAGTTTAGAGTTAAACACAAAAAACTCTATAATTATTTGTTTCAAACATTTTCTGTTTATCATTGCTATCACATTCACGGGATTGTTTAGCACTGAGCAAAAAGTTTTTTGCGCCCTTTCCTCATAATTATTGAAATACTGTTATATTATATAATTATTTGCTTATAAATTATTAATGAAATTAGAAAACAGACCTTTCACTAAATGGCTGTCTGTTTCTGTTTGTTGTATTGACTTTCATATGAGACCACATATTATATGAAATTTTATTTATTTTTTCCAAATTATATTTACAGTCAAATACAACAACTTTGGCTCCAAAGCAAACATAAGGGGCTGAACAGGTATTATATGAATGATATAACCATTTATTGCAGAACTGGAGTATTTTAGCATAACTTCAACTCAAATATTGTTAATGTTTTCAAATGGATTCAAAAACTTGAGAATCACTGCTAAGTATAAACCAAAGGACATATTTTGTAGTAATAAATGACATCAAATTTAATCTAAATTTATTTAAATTTGATAATAAAAAAGCAAAAACTTTTTTTTGAAGTTTTTCTTCCTTTTCCAATGATTTCTACATTTGTTTTTTGATGTTTGTGTGGACTCGAGTTCATTAACTCTCTTGAGATGAGGGAAAAAATTAAGAAAATTTCATTTTATTTGTGATATTACTACTCGTATAACGAGAGCATTGAATAACAAATTAACGGCATTTTTGGTGAAACAATATAGCACTGGTATGAGCACCGGTATGAACACTGGTGATAGCACTGGTATTACATTTGCTCTACACTTAATGTTTGAAAATGAACAACAAATCAAATAAATTTGCATTTTTTTGGTGCAATAAAATTAACAAAAAATGCAACAAAACTCTAATGAATTATAGATAAAAAGTACGGAAAGTATAATAAATAACTGTTTTTTTCATAGCATTAGAGTATTATTGCTATGATTTCATAACAGATATTGAAGTTAATAGTGAGTGGTATTCGCTGTTCACTATCCATATAATCAATGAGAATATGGTTTTGTGTGCGGTTTTAGACTTTAATTCATTCAAATGTGAATCAAATAATAGCATAAATCCTGAAATAATTTATAAACACTATTATTATATGAGAATAAATTGCAGAAAAAGTTCGAGAGAGAGAGAGAGAGAGAGAGAGAGAGAGAGAGAGAGAGAGAGAGAGAGAGAGTCAATGAAAGCAAAGCTAATACTGTAGTTAAATAACTGTATTATTTCTTCGGTCAATATTTTGCAATAGGTTTGAGATTTTGGCCAAATATTAAGCTTTGGTTTAACTCATATAATCTAATGCATTGATTGGCAATGATTTCAAGCGATCATAACTATAAGTCTCATCAGAATTACTGTCCAAGACTTCACTCAAACCTATTCTTAAGGTTTATGTTTTTGAGTATTTCTTATATGACTTATAAATAAATAACTTTTAACTCAAACCATAGAATGAAAGGAATGCAAAAACAACTTTTTATCAGCGAGTCTTCAGATAACATACGGACTGATTGTCGAGTGAATGAAATATTGTTTTAATTGCTTTATATTACAATTCGTTGGCATTTTATAAACACTTTTTGCTATAAAAACTCAAATATTCTGTTAATTGTCTCTCATTTTTGTGTTTGTTCTCAAACTTGAGATTCAATTACTTTACACTCTTTGAGACAAACACAGAGAAAGTCTTACATCAAATGTAGTGAAGATATAATAAGTAAAAAATATTTTAAGTGAAAAAAAATATTAAAGAAGTCTTTTGTTGACCAAAGAAGTGGTAATGGATTTGAAACAATATAATGGCTATCAATCACTGTCTTCGGACACAATTGGGTCTCAAATATAAACAATAGTATTATTCGTACAAATATTTGACACAAACCAATCAATTCGATGTCCAATGACTTCCAAGACTTCTAACTCTAAACAGATTATAAGACAAATAAATTTCATTGCAATAAAAGTGGGCATCGAATGGAACAATGAGTTCAGACATCTGGCCATCCATTGGGTCCACCAAACGCTATACCAATCAATTGTCACACATTTGAAGACATTATTTGATAAATAGTTTTTAAAAACCAATTCAAAGAAATAAAATCGAAATTCAATTTGAAGTCAAAATGAAGTTAAAATGAAGTGAATATAAGATAACATCAAAAGAAATGTTTAAAATCTAATAAAAATGAATACAAAAAAACTTACAATAAATTTGTTTCCACAAAGAAATCACAAAAAAATTATCAAAAACTTATTTTTATCGAAATCACAATCAAATAAATTGTTTTTGAATTCCTTTCTTTTGGTCTCAAATATTGGTCTTAACTTTGTTTGCAATTTATTATTATATTTTTGACCACAAAAAAGAGCAATGAATTCATTTGAGTGAAAATTATTGTCGAAAAGAAGAAAAGTTTTACTTTTGAGATGAAAATCAAAATTCACTTCAATTGTAGTCTTATATCGGATTTATTGGATATTTTCAGTCATTTATTTCTCGATCCAATGGTCCAACGGTTTGGTTGAAGAGAGAGAAAATGTTTTCTTAAAACTAATAATAATTTCAAAAATCAAATCAAATCAAAAGCACTGAAAACAAGAATTTCATTCATTTTCTTTCGCTTCAAATTTTTAACAATAATTTTGATGAAAAGCGAAAAAACATTACTTTTTTCTGTTTCACAAATTGAATACCAATTCAAACATTGAATAAAAGTTTTCTTTTGATTTCACATTACATTCTTCGTTGGAAAGGCATAGACTGAGAGCACCGGAACTTTACAACTGTTCCGAAATAAAAACTTTTTTCATAGGAAGAGAAACTTTGGAACAAATGGTTTTCGCAGCGAAACAATACCTTTCCATTGGGTCCTCTCTCTATGTATTGTGTGGCACACGGTTTGAAAGCCGAGTTCAAAGTGCACAACAAAACGCACTGTGCTTTCAGAGTCCGGGCGTCGAATTGAGCGCCAGTATTGCAATCGGAGGAAAACTTTTTCGTCTGTTCAGAACAGACTGTTCTTCACTACAACTGAATGAATGAGTTGTGAAACGCCTGTGCAGTACATACCCAAACACAGAGCACATACAGTATAGTCAGTGCACTTCATATGTTGTTCAGTCACTCAATAGCACTGAAACTTGACTTCAGTTCTCCAGTTGTGTCGAAATTATGGCTAAGTTTACCGCAAATCACTCGTAGGGGTGATTAGGACAGGGGCTGATATGGGGGCTGATAGGGGACTCACTTCGCTTCTCATGTCAGACACTCATTAAATATGATATAACATTGACTTCAATTCATATGATTTTGTTTGCAATTATTTCACAATTGTTTGAACACTTAATTGAAAATATGGGCCAAATATGAGAAATATTTCAAACATTTATTGAATATTCATTTTGTTTGAAACAATAGAATACAAAATGAACTCAATATTAATATTCATAATATATTTGACAATAAAACAAATGATTGATTGAAATGAAATAATAATATTATAACAAAAAACACATGTTTTTCATAATTATATACATGTATTAAATCTAAAAATATTTCCATATCTTAAATGTTATTAAAAATTTGTTCATTAATTGAGTAATTAATGGTTTGCTGTTATTAGAGAAAAAATCATTAATTTTACGTTTTGTTTAATTATCTGTTATTAAGAGGTTTTAAAAAGTTTTTTTGTTTTTTTTTTTGCTTATATTTTGCAGTAATTACACAAATATTTATTGAATTTTATAAAAAAAATTCTTTTATTATGTCTTCAATTAATAATTTTTTGTTTTTATGGCTAAGACTTTATGACTGATTGCCAGACTCTAAGGATTTGACGAACAGTTGATATGTTTTTATCATTTTATTTATTATTGAATATCATATCAAAACTTGTGGTTAAGTCAAGAATACGTTTATTTATTATGGAATTAAACTCACACTTAAATAAAATATGATTCAAATGTTGTAGTTTTGTATTCAGTGAACACATATTTCAATCATATTTCGAGACATTTATGAATTGTACTAAAAATGAGAAATAAATTAGTGTTTAGAAAGAAATGAAAAACTATTGAAGACTCGAATAAGACTTCATTTCCTTTAAGATTTTCTTTGTTTTTCAAAATTAAGGCAAAAATAAATAAATTACAAACAATTAAAACTGAAATTAAATGTTAGTTTGAATTCCTTGATAGTAAGGGATCTCTTGTATGCCATCGACTCTCAACTGATAATAAATTCAGATAAAATGCATAACAAATGATCTCTAATAACAGTAAATAACAAATGTTTTTCTATTTTATACAAAGTGTATAAATAATAAAAATAAGAATTTTGAAAATTTTGAAAAATGAACTCAAAATAAGTTTTGTTACGCTTTTAAGTTGTGGAGAGTTTAAGATATAATGAAATATACCGGGATATTAA
The DNA here is from genome assembly GCA_034700825.1 of Quadroppia sp. Gr-Ori-00064. Taxonomy (NCBI): domain Eukaryota; kingdom Metazoa; phylum Arthropoda; class Arachnida; order Sarcoptiformes; family Quadroppiidae; genus Quadroppia; species Quadroppia sp. Gr-Ori-00064. The sequence goes on along the minus strand of JAQIXR010000227.1, from coordinate 29,114 downwards.
GGGGTGCGCCAAAGGGTTCTTCCCTTTAATTGTACTGACAGTGAAATGAGATTACATTACAGGTATATAACACTTAGTCATGCATTCAGTCATTCATTCTCTACTCTGTATTAAAGCTAATAATCTCTTATTTTATTTTCTAAATTAAATTTTAATTCTTATATATTCTCCAAATTATTGTATAATTTAATGGTTAAGAAAAAGATATTTTATATTAACCTTTGAAATGAACTCAGATTTTCATGTTTTTTTATTGCACTTCAGGTGACAATCGGTCATAAAATGTCATAAAATGTCGTTCATTTGAAATGATTTTCCAAAAATAATTTGTTTAATAAAAATATTTTGTTTTTGTTTGTAATAAAGATTTTTTTTAATTTTTTATTTCATATCGACTTTAAACGAATTGATGACTATTTTTATCATTTATTTATCTGTTTATTCATTACATAATGTTTTGGGTTCTTTTAAAAGGTATTATTGATTAAAAGCATTGAAATAATAGTTAATAAATATTTTATTTTACGATCAATTTGTATGTGAATTACAATTAAAAATAACGCATAAAATGATATGACTTTCAAAAAGCTTTCGGTTTTTAAGTTCAAATAAAAATTATTTTTCACTCAAAGCCTTATATCTATTATTTGATAGCATTTTATTGAAAATTAATTGCTTTGCTTAAATAACATTAAAAGTCAATAAATATTATAATAACACACCCTATTTAAGGGGTAATAACACAAATAATATCAATTGATTGCAATGATTGCAATAAATTATTTTACATTCATTTTATGTTTATTTATATTTATGAAATATTTTTTGATATTAGAGACCATTCATTGCAAACAATTTTTAATACAAAGAATGTTTGAATGTTTTGAATAAAAAAACGAAATAATTTGCAAAAAGATATGTTTTGAAGAAATTTTGTGAAAATAATTAGTTATTTCGTTTGAATGATATGTTTCTGAAGTAAAGGTCAATCACCACATCATTGGTGGAAATCTTTAGGGTTTTATAATATCTTTGCTTTAGTTTAATATTTTCAAAATGACTTCAAATAAGACAATGATTTATATTCAAAGACAATATTTTTTTGAGTAATTTCTCGATAATTATTGTTATTTTTTGGCAAATAATGTCAAAGGAATTGTTTGACAAAATTATGTAATTATAAAAATTTGAAAAATGAACTCAAATTTTGTTTATTACCGAAACGTTTCCTTAAAAACATGTCTTTAATTAATATAAATGTTTTTTTTTGACATCGATTTCACAAAAAAAAAAACAATATTTAAGAAATAGTAATAAAATACATATAAATCATATGCAAGACTTGAGTGGAATTACATGCGATAGAAAACAAGTAATAAAACCAAAAAAACGCAAATTTATTATAATTTTTTATATAATATATTTATAATTAACTCTTACAGAAGTGATGAGGAAATGACTTTTTATTCATTTTTTCTGATGAGTTAGCTCTTAGAGTACAGGAGCTATAGTGACAGTGTATAAACACCTATAGCTCTATGTATTGATAAATATGAAAATATATTAAAAAAAAAGTCTAAAAAATTAGAATTTTATAACCCATTAATAACTGTTGAGGGGATCGGGAGGTCTGAGTAAATATTTTTTTTGCTCAGTTTCTATACATTATATTTATATATATTTCTCATTTTATTCTTGTTTTTCGAGTTTTCTTTTCACTGAAATTAAACGTCAATTGAATTTAATTGAAAAATATTGAGAGAAAAAAATGTTAAACTCAAACGAAATGATGCAAAAAATAATAATAATTTACTGTTTGATAAGTTTATGGTATAATCGCAGAGCATATGGAGAGACAAACAGACCTTTTTCTGATGAAAGCCTTTATTTATATAATATATTCGAGTGCCTGAAGACTGAAATGGGTTTCCAAGCGATGAACAGATAGTCTCTTATTATATGTATTTACTGTTAAATCACTTTTTGACTAATAATAAGTTTTAATACCGGAGCTGTTGTCGAAACATACGATGAAATGTGTCGGAACACATGAATGCCAACCACCCAAACAGTGTTATCTAGTGTTTTGAGACACAACGCCAGCACTTGATTAGACTTTTTGCACATTCAGACAAACAGACTATTTGTGAAAATACTGTAAAAGCAAATTCTCTTCACTATTACAGCGCTGGCAAACACAAAGGGGTAACCAAATCAAGGAATGGTAGTCATCAATCAGGGGCTCACTTTCAATAGCAAAAGTATTGTCTGAAAAGTGAAGCCAAAGTAACAAAAATCAGAACAAAAGTCTTTGTGAAGTCGTTTGCAATGAATTGAATATTCATTTCTCAACACATATTCCAATGTATTGAAAACGAGTGTTTGTTTTGAATGTAAATTCACTTACAATTTGATTATTATTTTAAACGCAGAATAAATAGCAAATTGAATGATAGGAAAGCCTTGAGAACTGGCTTTGATTTGTATGTTTGAATTTGCATTATTTGTATTGTATTTGATGATAATAACCATTAAAATTGACTTTCAATACAAAAGCCATTCATTTGATCCAATAATTGTCGGAATCTTTCATTTTTTTAATGGCATTCAAAACAGGAAAATAGATATAAATTATAATTTTATTGTGTTTTTCCAAACACTTCAATAGCTATTCAAATGCATTGTATTCTTCGTGTTTTGATGAGACAAATGAATAAGTGATCCAATGGTTGTAAACCTGTTATGAAGGCATCAAATGATCAATTGATAAACATTTTTCTCCATCACTTGAAGCAAATGAGAGTCTAATAAGTGTTTGAGTTTTAGGAAACAAAAATACTTCAATCATTCGATAGACTATCAGATTATCATTTCTCAAATGGTTAGACATAGCTATGGCTCGAATGCATTGATGGCAACAGAGATAACAGAGATTAGATGTTGTGTTCTTTCACTCATTCTTCGAGCCATTGATAGGCAGCCCTTAAAGCGTAAACTTTATACAAAAACAATATAACAAACGATTTAGAAATGAAATGCTATTCCGATGTCATCACTGATCGGGTTTTCAGTAAAACATTTTAATTGCAATTTAATAACGAATTGCTATTTGTTTATCAGATATAACAAAAAGAATAAGAGATTAATGTTTTTGAATGAGTTTTTAAATTAGTTTTCTTTAAACGAGTTTATGATTTATGTGAAATATTTTACTATTTTTTTCATTTAATAATTTTGTTTTAAATGTGTTTTATTTCTATTTAATTAGTGTATTATATATTAATTTATTTAATTTATTTAATTCTATTACTATTTTATTACGAAATAAGTTATAAATTTTTTGATAATAAAAGTTTTTTAGTCAAAAATATTAACTATTTTTTGCATTTATTTAAAATAATTTTATATTTAATATTATTTTATTACTCAATAAAATCTTTTACAAAAATAAGATAAACACAAGTAATTTGAAAGGAATGACATATTTTGCCGAAATGTTGTGCAACTGTTTCCAAGAGGAACTGACCCTCAATTCGTTTCTCGCATTTTTGAGACAAGAAATCCTTAATTTTAGTCTTAAAAGTCGAGTAAAATAGCCTTTGATATGAGTTATAGTTATATTGAATCAAGAATTGAGTGAAGAATATGAAGAAAATGTATTCTTATGTCAAAATGTTGTCAAATGTCTTACACATTGAGTCCAACACTGGATGTCGTCTAATGAATGGTTTGATTAGCTATACATTTGACTGACGACAACATATGAGACCATTTAATCATAAGATTGACATTCATTTCGTATATCACATGAAAGTCCGTTAATGGCATTACTGTCAATCAGTCGACTAAATATGATATAACATGGAAGGAAAGCCACACTTTCCATGCGCTCCAAATAATGTCAAATAGATTTTGATTTGATTAACGAATTTGAAATTTATTCTGAATTATAAAAGAGTTGTCAACTTCTTAACTGATCCACAGATTCAAAGAATTCAAAGAATAAATTGAATATAATTTTTAAAACTAATAAAAAATAAATTAATCCAAACGTCAATTAATATTGAAATTTATATTCAATTCAATTCAATAGCAATTAATTTGAGTTTGTTTTGAGAAGAATTGAAATGTCATTGAAAAGAGTGTTAAAACTAATGGCATTTAATATAAACTTTGCATAAGATTTAAGTGTTTTTCAAAGAGTATTTCAAATAAGAATTTGAGGAATAATTATATCAATGAATGATTTGATTTTTAGTTCTCATAAAACCATTTTATACCCCCTTTTCATTCGATCAAATCTATTGACCAATTAATCCATTCCTTAACTCTGACGACAATTGTCTGCCAACTGAATGAAACGGTCAGTCGTTTTATGTCTGTTATAATCAATTAATATCTCATTACTTACTGATTATGTCTTAAAATCCATTGTGTGATCAAAACCTTGCCATCGATTAGGCATTTCTTGACAAACACTCGGATTTAGGCGAAGAAGACGTGACTTTGATTTGGACTCGAAGTCAAAAAATAAATTTTGGTCTGATTTCTAAAATTGATTTTAATTTTTCAATTGAAATGACATAAAAAATGATTTTTATTTTACAAATAATTTGAGTCTTTTATTATTAATTAAAAATTCATTTTTGAGTTTCAAATAAAAATACTAAAAATTCTAATTAAATATTAAAACAAAAAACTCTTTTTTCATCTCAAATGCAAATTAAAAACTTTTACAAACATTTCGTTTTTAATGTAAATAATATTTTAAATTAAAATACAGAATAAATGAGAGGAAAAATATTATATATTTTTTGATCAATTATTTGTTGAAAAAAGAGATGATTTTTAATACCAAATATAGAACTCATAAAAAGGATAGGTTTTTAAAGTAGTTTTGCCTCAAAATAACAATTATATATCAATTGTTTTACCGATTCTTATAATGAAAGCTTAAAATTGAAAAAAAGCCAAAAAAAGAAAATCTATTATTGATTTGAAATGATTTTCTCATTGAAGTTGTCTTTTCAGTACTTTCCCATCACTTCCATTGTGTGTATAATTAATTAATTGACAATTCATTAACTTTTATAGTCATAGGAAAAGGCATTTCATCATTGATTAGAGAAATAACACAAATATTTTTAATTACAAATTCGTTTCCTATAAAAAGCACTTGAATTTTGATTTAAATCACAACAAATTTTTGGATCAAAACATAAATTAAATGAAACGAAATTGAGTCCAAAATCTGCCAGATATTTATGGTTTGAATGATCACTCAATTGATATAAATAGCAATCGTTTGACTAGTATTTCATTTATTGAGTTCTCTTTGAATGAATTTATTCCTAAAACGAGTTATGATTTAAATGCCAAAAATCAATGAAATACTCATAAATGACTCCTTTTTTTTGACTATCGATACCTAAAAAACATAATTTGAGCTCAACTTCAAAAACTAATTATACACACAATCAATGGCTTAATACAAATCATTCGCGAGTTTTATAATAATATTAAAAATGTGAAAAATTCTTAAATTATGAAATGAATTGAATTCATATATATTTTCCTAAACTCTTCATTCAATTGCAAATCGAATATAAAAATCGATTCATTTTTCAAAACACTTTGCATTCATTCAAACAAATCGATGAATTGATGATAAAATTACTTAAAATTATTGACAAATTGTTTTGTGATTTTAACGAAGCATTTATTTGCTTCAAATGAGGAAAAGGAGTGAAAAATGTCATCATTTGACACAAACTGTGAACACAAACTGTAAGTACAGAAACAAAACAATTGTTTTCACACAACGAATAAAATAATTATAATTTAGGTCTAAATTAATGAAAATAAAATGAAAATAAATTAAGTGTTAATAACATTATTGAAAATAATATCAACGGTTAGGGAAAGGGTTGTAGAAATACATTACAAATAAACATAAAATAATAAACAAAAACAAAAATTATAATAAATTTGAAAAAAATAATTCATTTAAAAAACGGACAGAAATTTTAGAATTAGTTTAGAGAGTGTTTTGGTGTCAAAAAAGGTCTCAATTTTTGTATTAGTTTTTAGTTATTGAATCACTTAATCTTTTTTCCATTGTTTGCATTCCTTAGATGTTTATCACATTTGACGGAACCGTTCGTTAGATTCACAACGAGTGGCACTTTTGGCCGGTTTTGTGTCGTCGACCCATTCGTCGACTTCTTCGACAACTTCTTCGGCATATTTGCGGTGATCTTCGCCACAGGTTTTGATTTACTTCTGGTTATCAATCGCTTTCTAATCTTCTTATCCTTTTGTTGTGGCTTTCGTTTCAAAACACTTTTTACACCCTTTTTGGTAGCATTTGAGTCGACGGTTCTGTTCGAACATCGCCTCGAAATCGTATTCTTCACATTGATCTCCAACTTCTGGAGTGGTATTCGTTCTCTATTTGTCACATACTTTCTCTTAATTATTGGACACTTTTTTGTCTTTCTTTTCTTGGATTTCGACAAAACATCGTTTGAAACGACACTCAAATCGCTTGAATAATAACCATTCGTTTGTTTAATAGACTCTAAGTTGGGATTTGTCTTCAGTTTTCGATTTATTGTCGACTTTCGGGCTTTGGATCCCTTTTTGCTCGAAGAATAGGTTCGAATTCGCTTCTTATGCACAAAAGTATTGTTAATATAGTTATGCGAATCGATTGCATCGATGGGTTTGTCCATAATTTCACACTTTTGTCGCATCCGTTCCATCACTTCCAACATTTGTGGCGTCGGATTCGAGAGTTCAATCTCTAAGATATTGATAGGAGATATAGAGCCCGACCTCTGGCGCGACTGAGTTGTCGGAGCGCTTCGAACGCCTCGATTTCTGTCCATTTTTCGGGGTATTTCACACAACTCGAACTGTTCGAACTCTCCCCTCTCGTGCCTACGAATCTTAACCCTTTCCAACTCTGGACTCGAACTCGAACTCAAGGCTCGTTTACGACCTGTTCGACCAAAAGGAAAACCATTTGTAATAACAAATAAATTGAAATGAAGTTCAAAATTGATTACCTTTTTTAGGTTTAGTGACAGTACTTTCACCCCATGTGATGAGACCGTCATTATTGAAGCCCGAGTTTACTATAGCTCGGGTTAGGATGAGTTTGAGGGCCGCATAGTCGGGGTCTTCTTTGAAGCCCAGTCTGGATATGGATCGGACGAACTCCTCGAGTCCTTTGGGCACCGATTGCTTTGCTTTGAAGGCATATCTGAGCAGTTCGTCGATACGACTCATGTAATACTCCTTCTGTTTCCTCACAATCTCGTGGTCTTTGCACTCAATCCACGGAAGCTTTGCGCCCGAAAGCCATGAAATCAGATTATAGGACAGTATTTCCAAATCAGATCTACGCGTGAGAGCACCGACATGTCCGTCACGTGATGTAAATTCAATGGTTCCACTGTTGGCGCGTCTATTGTCTTCTTCTTCCTCTTTGTGTTCGCCATTTTGGGTCCGATAGCGCTCTACCAAACCATAGTCAACGAGATACAGCTCACGGGCCGGGGATGTCGTCTCTAATCGACCTAAAAATGTTATTAAAAAATTATGTTATTATTTAATTATCGAAAAATTCAATTTAAAAGTCAATCAACTCTTAAAAAGTGAGACAAAAGTCAAAAATCTGGAAAACATGTGATTCACAAGAATTAGGAAAAAGTTTTGTTTTTGAAACACATTTCCAACAAATCATTAAAAATGACTTTCAATGAGTTTATAAAAATGAAGATTGAATTCATTGATAGAAATAATTGACTAAAAGAGGGAAACAATGACTAAAAACATTAGAAACAATGATATAAGAATTGATTGATTTGAGAATCGATTGAAATGAATGTAATAATACCTAAGAGTATATTCGAGGCCTTAATGTCGGCGTGAATATAACCGAAGGAATGGATGTACGCGAGAATGTCGAGTGTCATCATAGCTATGGTATAACTCGACTTAAGACTCAGTTTATTGTTTTGTTTGTTTAGAATCTTCTGTAAATCAATGCCCAATCGGTCCAACACTAGGAACCGATACCGGCGACAGGTGTCGGACGCCCGATGTATGCCTGAGGCCACATACCGGGGCATACCTATGAAGGCCAGTCGTTGCGTTAACATCCAGTTGTCGATGAGCTTCGGTTTGGCCACTCTATGGTAGAAATGCATTTCGGCGAACAGTGGACCCGATATGTGATCCACTTTTACCACAAATGGATAATTACTGTCTTTTATCAGTTTTTGAAGTTTTTCTTTATTTTTTTGAATCATTTGGTTTTTGTTGAACTTCTGAACACAACTTCTCTTCGGAAGACCGTTGTATGAGTTGTCGCCGGCCTTCCCATTGGGCACACAGTGGTCGGCGATGTCGACGGTGTCTTCGCTGCCATTGTATGCGAACCGTTGGCTTTCGGGCAGTTCTTTAGCGCAATATATTTCGCCAAAACCTCCACAACCGATAGACTTACCCAAAAGCCATTGCCTTTGAGTCGAATCGGTTAATATCTGTCCCGTTGGCAACGGATCCGGCAATCGGTAGCCATTTTCGGCAAACCTGGGAACGGGATGTGCGGCCACTCTGTCGGCCGGCGCCGACTCATTGGTCGAGACGTCGGTTTTGTTTCGCATTTGAGAAACAAATTCTTTAAACAAAAATATTAATTGTCTTTGAGTTTAGTTTTTCGTCTCTTTTGTTGTCTTTCATCCAATCACTAAATGATAGGAAAATACAAAACAAATAAATGATAAATAAATTTCATTTGTCTTTGAATGACATTTAAGTCTCAAATGATTTTCAATTCAAAAATCAATTCAATTAATAGTTAATTCAAAACAAAATTTTCGGACATTTTATGAAATTATTTATAATTTATGCAAAAAATAAAATCAAATAATTTTTAGTTAATATTAAATTTATAAATAATTAACGAATAATTCATTTATATTTGAATTTTAAAAATCAATAATAATATAAATGTAATTATTTTTGATTAAAAACTCATTTTTTTAGTAAAAAAACGCAATTAAATACAAATGAATATAATTCACAAAATGTTATATAAAATGCAATCAAAACGAAATCAAAACTAACTTTGAATTTGATATTTAAATGTGAATCAAATTTAGGACAAAATGTCGACTAAAATACGATTTAAAAATGTTTTTATTATTTATTATATTTTAGTTTATCATTAGATTTGAATAACACTAAAAGAGAGCAACACTTATGAGATATAAACACAAAATGATTTGAATTATAATTAAAATAATTTCGATTTAAATACAAAAAAATGTTTTGTTTTGTTTGTAAACAACAAACGAATTGTTATTTAAAAGTAAATGTGATTTAAATGTCTGTTGAATTCAAAACTCGATTTTCACTCATCTTTTCAAACACTAATAGCGGTTCGAATCGATGCTTGTGTTCAATACATTTGCGTTGGACTAGTGTTTGAACGAGTGCTTGAGAGAGGCCTATCTCTCACTCATTCATTGTTTGCGTGTCAGTCAATACACTCGGAAAACATCACTTTTCGATACCGACTATCGCTTCGATATAATGGCATCGATTGTCGATACCATCGATCACTTGAAGCCTTTCAACACTGGCGAGCCGTTTGGCTATCGATGGAAGTGAATAAACTTTTTCGATCCGGAATATTTGAAATAAACGCCATGTGCGCCATCTGTGGCTCATTTGGTGGCACTATAGCACAGGTATATCTTTAGCGCAAAGTTTGAATTTAATGGACTTTTAGTTAAATTTTTTCATTAGTTTAACAAAAGTTTTCATTTGTTTTTAATTAATTATTTATTGAAAAATGTATTGAATTTTGATATAACAAATAAATTGATCTCTCGTTCCCAACAACCTTCCCTCAGGGTGTACTTCACCCCCCTCTGGACTCATACACAAACCCCTCTCTTATATAAAGTTAATTAATTAAAATATTTAAATATTTTTAATGAATTTTTTTATTCATTATTTATTCAAAATTGAATTAAAGGCTGAAATGAGAGTCAAATCAATTGTGTTGTCATTTAATGTGTGATTCAATTCATTGATATCTTATGGCAAACATTGAATGACAAAGTGATTCATTCATATCATATGTGATGGTCTTCTTTGACCAAATCCGAACACTTCTCGCCAATCATTATAGACCCGGCGTTTGTGTTGGCGTTCATTAACAATGGCATTATAGAGGCGTCGCAAACCCGGAGCCCATGCATGCCTTTGACGCGCAGTCGGGGGTCGACCACAACGTCATGTCTGTCCTCATGACCCATACGACAGGTGCCCGCGGGATGGTATGAAGTATAGGTCACCTGATCTATGAGGCATCGGATGTATGGGTCGCACTCAAAGGTGAATTTGTCGGGACAGTACACTTTCTCACAGCCAGGTATGGGAGAGCCCGGCTCTAAGTACTCGGCAATCGATGACTTCTCGTAGAAAAAGAACGAGAATTTTATGATATCGACTAAGTCTTCGTAGTCTTGGGTATGGCTTAGGAATTGGGAATCAATTAATGGATAGTGGAATGGATTCTTTGAGGCCAGACGTATGCGACCCAAACTTCGCGCCCGATGAAGGATCGGGTGCACAAAGAAGTAATATCTGCCCAGGAATTGGGTGTCGAACAGATCCCAGGCGTGTTGGTCATGGAAGGCGAAGGTGCGAACGTTGGTCAGGTTTGTGGTGTATAGGTATAGCCCGGTCTCGAAGGCCGCTGAAAGTGAACTATTGGTTAGAACTGTTCATATGATTCATAATAACTGTTCCCACCGTTTGGCCAATCCTTTTGGGCATTGCTTTTGGTGTTGAAGTAAACGATTGCTCTGTACTGACGGGTGAGTGGACCCATATGGTTGGCCAGGTACTCGTACAGGTGCTCGATGTTGAACTGTCCGGCCGGCGTCAGGAGGTTATAGTATTTCTCTTTAACCAATCTATTGAATTGAACTCCCGGGTGATTCTGATAGTTGTCTCCAACGGGCAGATCCTTGACCACGGGTATTCCCATTTCCGTCAGGTGCTCTTTAGGTCCGATTCCGGACAGCATTAGAAGTTGTGGTGAATTAATCACTCCTTGAATTATAGGACAAAATATAAATAAATTTCACTTAAGTATTGATTTATTTAATACCGGCGCTGACAATGACTTCCTTTTTGGCGAAAACCTTATATAAGTTATGGTAGCGCTGGAACTCTACCCCAACTGCCGTCTTGTCCTTGAATAAGATTCTGGTTACGAAAGAACGCGGAAGAATGTGAAGATTGTCTGAATATAACCACATATAATATGATTAAATGATTTCAAAATAGACTATAATTTATACAACACTTACGCGGATATGGATTGGGATCGATGTATCCGTTGGAAGCACTCGAACGCCTACCCCTCGAGTCAATAAAAGACTGCATAATCTGTGTTCCCAACTGTTCCGCTCCATTGATGTCTACATTTTTGAAGCCCAACTCATTAGCGGCCTTTTGATGCAATTGCAAGAGAGGGGGCGGAAGGGGATGGGAAGTGATCTCAATCGGGCCTTCAGTTTCAGAGACAATATATTAATATAAATGTTTTTGAAGACATTGTAAAAAATTGTTCCAAACCTTGCGTTCCATGAAATCCATTGTTAGCTATCAATGGATCCATATTTTTCTCATACCGTTTGAAATAAGGCAACACCTCTTCATAGCTCCAGCCCTTAGCCCCAAAATGTTGGGCCCAGATATCAAAGGTATTTCGATGTCCTCTATTGAATAACATGGTATTGAAAGAAGACGTTCCGCCAATCGCATGACCCCTGTTCTCGCGTATGACATGATTTTCAAAGCCGATGCCGACCTTCTGTGGTGTCATCGTATAGTTCCAGTCATATTGGGAACTGAATAGCAGTCCCGTTGATGCCTGGGCTGGTATGTCATTGTGCAGACTAGTGGGTCCGCCGGCTTCAAGCAAAAGGACGGTTATGTGCGGATTTGAGGCCAACCTATTGGCGACAACAGCGCCGGCAGATCCCGAGCCGACGACAATGAAGTCATACACACTTTGGAGCTCATTCTCAGGCGTTTCGATCTTCTCGTGGTTTAGATTATTCCTGAGAATCAGTGCCGAAACGGTCAGCAACTGAATGGTTAGGCTTACGATTGGAGGCATTGATTCTTGCGATCAAACGCTTTGCGAATTGAAACTTACAGTCAGTTTGATTGTAAACGCGATGAAAACCTTCGCCAAAATCATATGAATTAATTGATCTCAAATTTATTCTTATTTGAATTCACTTTTTTCACACACTCTTTGAGGCCTCGATTATGGCGAAAATGAGAGCAAATTTGGATAACAAAAAATTTATTCATTTTTAAGAAAATAAAGAAAAATAAATTCTTAAAAAAATTATTGAAATATTTATTATTCATTTAAAGGGGTTTTTATTTTTAATACTACATTCACATTCAATTCGATTAGATTTTGGATTTATTTCAAAAAAGTGTTTTATTTTTTGATAAATAAAATAAATGTTTGAAAATATTTGATTAAAAAATAAAAGTCTTTTTCCTTAAGTTATTACTTATGAGAAATATTTGGATTAAAAATTATTTAAAGAATTTGATGATTTTTATTGTAATAATTTGTAAATAAATAAAGAAAAAATGCATTGATTTTTATGTTTTTCTCTTCAGAACAACAAATTTAAGTCAAATAATTGTTATATTGTATTACAATTAATGATTAAAAAACCAGTTTTTAAGGCGTTATTGGATTTAGATTTAATCGTCATTGAAATAACTCATTATTTATATGATATTAGTCTTAGAGTAAAAGTAAATGTATTTTACATTTGGAGTAAAAAATAAGAATTTATTTCTTAACTGAAATTCATTATTATATGTCTTATTGAATGAAAATGAATGACAAAAATAAATTAAAACGATTTACAAATAAAACAATTATTCATAAGATTTTCGTTGAATTTTTCGACTTGAAAATTGGTTTCTTGTATTTCAAACTGTTTTCTGACCAAACTTTCGGCACATTTTAGCACTTCCTCTGAATCCGCGTCCGAATCAATGGCCAAATGTACGGAAAGGGCTGTTCTGTCGAGAGTTAGGGACCAGATATGCAAACTGTGAACACTTTTGACATTTTTAATGTTAAGAAGCGATTCCTTAACCGACTTATAGTCGATATGTTGCGGAAAACTCTCCATAAGAACAAAGACGGCGTCTTTCATGACATTGAATGTTGTGATCAAAACCAATACACTGAAGACAAAAGTGCAAATCGGATCCACAATCTTGTAGTCGGGTTTGAAATATATGATAATCGAAGCCATCAATACTCCTATGCTTTGTATGAGATCTCCCAAAACATGAATCAAAGCCGCTCTGAAGACATGTTTTGCTATTATTTGCATTGAATTGAATTGGTTTTAAAACAGACCTAACGTTCATATTCGCATGAGAGTGACCATGGCTTGAATGACCCTGAGATCCATGACTGTGTTCGTGGCCATGTTCTATGTGCTGGCCATCGGCGCTCTTTTTGCCACATTCAAACACATTGGAAAGGGTTAAACCCATTATCACATTGACCGCCACTCCAATGACAGCCACTATAAGCATAGGAATGGATTGGATCTCATAGTCGTTGCCAATGATCCGAACGACTGCCAAATAGACCAAAATTGCGGTCAAAATCCAAATAATGAACATTGATATCAAAGAGGCCAACACTTCGGCTCTGAAGTAGCCGAACGACATCCTTGTGGTCGGTTGTCTTTGGCTGAGCCAAAGAGCAAACAATCCCAACACAAAACTAATCAAATCACTCAACATATGCGCCGCGTCTTAAATGGCAGACAATTGTCTTAAGATAAGAATATTGTGGACAAAACCCAATCAGTTAATCACATACCGGTCATAATGGCCAGACTGTTGGCCAGAGCGCCTCCGATAACCTCCGCCAACATAAACAACAGACAAATAACAGTTCCGGTCATTAATTGACGAAAAGCTCTTTTCACTGATTTTTGTCGACTTTCATCCGAATCATTTTGATGGCAATGACTCCTCCAATCGATCTCATTATCTCTGTCATGATCTCCATTGCCAGCCCTATGGGTGACATTAGATTGACCAAGATGCAATTCTATGCCATCATTATGTGCTTCGATGGCACTCATTGTTCACTTCAACGACTGTTTGAATGTGAAATCATTAAAGAATTTGTCGACAATTGAGCCCTAAATGTCAATGTCATCCAATTTGTTCACTTGTAATAAAGTTTTTCATTTAGTGAACGATAAAAAAAAGTTGAGTTCTTTTGCACAAAGCACTCAATGACGATAAAAAAATACATTCATTCCTAATGTTATTGAATATTCAAATGTTTCAACACATCCTTAAACAGAGACTTACTTTTCATTACTTTGTGTTATATTTTATTTGTTTTCTTATAATTTGTAAATAAAATCAGAAATGATTTGACGATAATGTGTTCATTGTATTCACATGTGATTAATGACATAAATAAGAATAACTCCGCTATTAATGCCATATCACAGACACATCATTTGGGTCTTGCGTTCACTTTTCTCAGAATATGTTTACAAAATGCTGTAATTGTTTTGATTTTCACTGAATTGCAACTCATTTCAAAATCCTTAACGAAAACTATTAATAAATTTATTGATTTTAGATATCAATAGATTTGCTATAAATAGAAAGTGATTAAAAATCTTCTTTTTTAGCAAATATGAGACAAGTGTTAGAGAAATGTCATAAAGGATTTCAATTAATAATTGCTTTTTAATTATATTTTATATTAAATTAAAACTAATTTATAGAAGAATTTATAATAAAAATTTGTGTTAAATCACAAAAATATTTACTAATAATTTTTAGATAACGATATTCGCAGTCAATGGAAAACTTTATATAAATTCATTGCTCCTAACATTTCGCAAAACTACCTGTGCTGCAGCACAGGCTGTGCTATGCTTTACTTTCTTTTTTATTTGATTGAGAATTTTGTTAAAGAAATTTCAAGTATTGAAGGAAAAAATGCAATTTTTGACAGCATTTCTACAGTCAATACTGTGTTGAAATACTTTCAAAAAAGTAAAGCATTTTTTATCTAAAATACTAATGAATTAAAAGCTTTTGTTTTTTTAAAAACACTTTTTATTGCAAAAGTTTTTGATAACACTTTGACTTCATTTTAATAATCAACAATCGATTAGAAAATTATTGATTTATAAATGAAATAATTTTTTAATCATTTTTTAAATGGCTTTAATATAACATTAAAAATAAATGTTTTTTTAAATAAAAATTATTTTTTAAATTCTATTAACTTTCACATCATTTGAACCATAGCTGAAAGCCATCATCAGATATGGTTGTCCTCTCTGACCATATGAGCGCACTTCTCACCGATCATAAACACCGGGGCATTTGTGTTACCATTGGTCACTTCAGGCATTATAGACGCATCGCAAACACGCAATCCTTTTATACCCTTAACCCTTAGTCTGGGATCCACTACAACATCATTTCGTTCAACAGCACCCATCCTACAGGTGCCCACCGAATGGAAGCCGGAATCCGTTATTTGTTCGATAAGACATTTTATATAAGAATCGCATTCATAAACGAATCCCTTGGAGCAGAACTGGCACCCGGGTATGGGTTGGGACGGCTCCAAGTACTTGGCTATGGAAGAGGTCTCGAAGAAATAAAGTGTGAATTTCACGGCTTCGAACAAGTCCTCAAAGTCTTTGGGATGTGTCAAAAATTTCGGATTAATAATGGGGTAAACGAAAGGATTTTTGGACACTAAGCGCACATATCCTCGACTCCGGACTCTGTGAAGGATTGTGTGAATATATAAATACTCTTTCCCTAAGAGGTTAGAGTTATATAAATCCCATTCCTTTTGTCTTTCGAAACGAAGATTTATTTCACTCAGATTTCGGGGAAACAAATAAAGACCTGAAATATTGGGTCAAAAACTTATTGAAAGGCATGGCATGTGCTTGTGGTTTATACCTGTCTCCCAGTCCACATTAGGCCAGTAAGGGTCGGGGTTGTTGTGTGTGTTGAAGTATGTCATTGTCCTGAAGTGTTGAGTGAGAGGACCTCTCTTATGGACGTAGTATTCATGGAATTGTCTGGGCGTCAGATCAGCCGTTCCTTCGGCCAAATGTCTGTATTTATCCTTTATTAAAATATTAAGCGTAACTCCCGGGTGATTGTGGAGGTGTTCCCCAACGGGCAGGTCAGCCGTTACAGGAATACCGAGGCTTTCGAGCTGTTGTTTGGGTCCGATTCCGGACAACATTAGAAGTTGTGGTGAATTAATGACACCTAAAGTTTGGGTTATTTTTTGCAAACATTTGTTAAACAATTGAAACGTTTTTTTGTTATAAAAGTTTTAAATACCGGCGCTTATAATGACTTCTTTGTCGGCAAACACTTTATATGTGATCCCATGCCTAACGAACTCAACGCCGACAGCCTTTTTCCCATCCAATAGCACTTTAGTGACAAAAGAATTGGGAAGTATATGAAGATTATGTGGAAATGGATTCGGGTCTATGTATGAGTTGGAAGCACTGGTTCGGACACCGTTCACATCGATGAACGCCTGTGCTATCATTGTTCCCATTTGAGTCTCGCCGTTAAGATCGACGGTTTTGAAGCCAAACTCATTGACAGCCTTTTGATGCAATTGAATAATAGGCGCCGGATGTGCCCATGAGGTCAACTGCACGGGGCCTGTAGTGGAATGGTAGCCATTGTTGGCAATGATAGGGTCGGCGTTGTTCTCGAATTTAAGGAAGAAAGGCATCACTTCGTTATAACTCCAACCCTTTGCACCGTAATGTTTGTCCCAATAGTCAAAACATCTTCCGTTCCCTCTGTTATAAATCAATGTATTGATAGTAGAGGTGCCGCCGATCACCAGTCCCTTGTGTTCTGGTATTCTTTTGTGAATGAATGCCTTTCCAACGAACTGTTCCTCCATAGTGTAGTTCCAATTGAGCGGTGAGTCGAAGAATTCCCAATAAGCGCCGGGTATATCGGTGTTACCCCCTGACGGTCCTCCGGCCTCCAGAAGCAGCACATTTACATTTGGGTTGTGGGCCAGTCTGTTGGCTATCACAGAGCCGGCAGTCCCGGAGCCGATGATAATAAAGTGATAAATGCTTTTTAAATCTTCTTTATTCGTCTCAATAGATCTGTGGCTCAAATAGTTCTGGACAATAAATACCGCGACCGTCAAGAAGAGGGAGGATATGCCTAACGGAGCCATTGTTTTTGGTCACAATCACAGACAAAAAACTATTTTCACACAGAATACTAAATCACTTAACATATGGTCTAAGCCTTAAACCGATTGAAAAGTGTTTCCAATGTTTAAACAAAAATTCATTCATTCATTGGTTTTTTGATTTTGGTTTTGGTTTTGGAAAAGAGTTTTTATTATTTTTCAATCAGTTTTCAAGTTTTTTTCGATAGCTGTTCCAAAAGGAAAGCAAATCTGAATTTTTTTTCTTATATTGAGATAAAGTAATAATTAGTTCATTTGGTTTTTGGTCTCGAAATACAAAAATAAAAGTCTCATTGGAATGAAAACTATTTTGAATGAAGAAAAAATTTGTTGAATATAATTATAAATAAAATTAACAAATGATTCAAAAATTATAATAAATTTAAATTATTTTCATTTTCGCTTAAATCGTGTATTAAATATACAAATAAATTACATGTTATTTATTCTGGTGATTATGAAGTTATTTATCTCTTTGAGAATGAGAATTATGATCAGTGTCATTTTGGAAGGAATGTATCAAAACATTTAGTGATGATTGAAATTATATGAAAAACTGAAAGCGCTGTTAGATTTTGAAACGATAACAATGTGTTCAAACAATATTAAAATCACTTTAATTTCAAACCAATCAATCATTTTATACAAAACACATTTGTTGTCAATAAAGAAAAGTTTGATTTAATTAATAAGTTTTTTGTGGTTTTTTCGTATGAAATATCGATTCAATTTCTGTCAAAAATAATTGTCTTTATTTCATATGAAATAAAATGATTTAATCAACGATTTCACCCTTTATTACGTTCTCAATGAAATAGATTGGCTTTAATTAATATAATATAAAAGTAATTGAAATACAAATTAAAAATATTATTCATATTATGTGACAGACATTCAATCAGTTTTAAATGACTTTAGTTTTTTGTTTTTATATAAAACAAGTTTATAACTTGTGGACAATGGGTGGGAAGGGTTAAGGAAAGGGTGTTCGTTAAAGGGTATCTAAAAATAAATTTTCAAATGACATAAATAGCAATATTTGACAAATTATTTGAATTTTATTGAAATCAAAACCAAATTCCATATAAAATTCAATGATTTTATTGTTAAAGAATTTCTTTAATTAATTCTTATAAATGTTTGGCAAAACTGTTGTTTTAATTAAAATTAATTTGTTATTACATTAATAAAAACTAATTATAAAACAATCGAAATATTTCATTGAGTTTCAAAAAGTTATTAATTTTAGTAAACAATAATTAAAGTGATAATAAGGGGTTAATCCACTGTTAAAATATTTAGTACAATTTTATTTACGAATTTCGCAACCCTTTCAGTAAAATATTTATTTATTAAATAAAATTATATTTATTTTTACTTTTATTAATATTAATTAAAGGATTAAATTCAACATTAAATTCAATATTAAACTCAATATTTAATTATTACGAATTGATGGTCAAAATCGTTAAGAATTTTTTTGTGAGAAATTCATTGAAATAGTTTTGAAAATCGATTTAAAAGTTTCATATTTATTAAAATGATTTATAACATTATAATATATTTTGTGTGATTTTGAAACACATTTTTATAAAAGAAAATAAAAATTTTCAAAAAATGAATTTAAACAATAAATTCAATTATTTTTAAAGATCTTTAACTTTGATAACAATTAATACTACGGAAATGTGTTCAACAAATCTGTTGATTATTTGTCTATTAAAACAATTTTAATCTTCATTTCCTATAATTAAAACATTTTTTTACTCTTTTATCACGAAATTAACAAATTATATGTTTTTTAAAAACATAATTATTTTCTGTAATTCTTATACAAATATTACAAAATACAATCGTTTTATTGGTTACGAAAATATTAGATTTTTTTCATCACAAATAATAATAAATAATTCTTTAGTTTAGTTATTATTAAACTTCGATCAAAAAATGAGTCCAAATAAAAATCGCGTTCAGCCCCTAAAGGGGCTAATTATGCAAAAGTGTTTTATGCCATTATATAAGTTTAACGAATACTAAATGATTTTTATCATTGAAATGAATTTTATCTAATAATCGACTCATTGCCAAAGCCAGGGTGTGTCACATACAGGTGCTAATTGATTCACTTGTTGGTCGGGCTATATTTCAGGGGCTATTTAGACGATCAGTTAATGCTAATTCATTTGTGGCTAAAAGTGTTTATTTGATAATTGAATTATGTGTTGAAATACACGGAATGTGATCCTGGTTAGAATATGGTCTTGGTCATTACCGTCACTTACATGCAGTTTTAAATGAAATCGATTTCAAAATCAATTAATTTTTGTTTGTTTTTCAATATTCAAAATCACGTTATATTCAAATTAAACCCTTAAAAGTTTTATGAAATGTTTTGAACTCCTTTTTAACCCCTTTTTCACATTAAATACACTTTTTTGATTGAAATCAACATTTGTTTAATATTTATTGATTTCGGAAATAATTTCATTTCATTTGAATTTTTTATTTCCTTAAAATTATTTAATAGTTATATAAAAAATTATATCATTTTTTGAAATCATTTCTTCGAAAAATTAATGATAAAAAAGAGTGTGAGTTTTGGGACAGACCTCCGAGTGCTTTAATAGTGCAATAAATTTGGTTTTAATTAACTGTAATTAAAATTAATTTAAACATTGGTTTGAATTCAATGACAAATAAAAAAACTAAAAATTTATTAAACAATTGATTGAAATGAATGTCAAATGAAATCACATTCACTTCAATCACAACAAACCATATGTGAAGACAATGTCCGACGAAGAATGTCTTCAATCAATAGGTCAAACAAATGGTTAATGTCTTCACTGAAAACAATTGAATATTTGTTTTATTTGATATTTAACTACAATTTGAGACAAAAACAAATTATTCATAAATTTTAGACAACTTTTAAATACAATTGAATCAAAAAATGTTTTTTAAAATTAAATATCTATTCATTGATTGGCTCTAAAGTGACCACAAGTAGTGGTCATCGAATGTCTTCATGAGTTGGTCTGCACTTTAGGTCGCGTTGGGTCAATATAAGGGGGTTTGTTGAAGTCAACCCAACCTAGTTTGCAGTTCCTCTGACAGGTGTGACCCAAGCCATAGTCGCGGCAGTAGTGGTTTTGGGCCTTCCAGCTGAAGCTGATCCAGCCCAACCCCAGTATGACTCCCGGCACAGCAAAGGCCCAGTATCTGCTGCCTGTCCTACCCAAGTATGTCTTGGAAGTGGACAAAAACTCATCGAAAGTCTTCATTTGAAACCACTGGACAATAAATGGACACAACTTTGAGACCGATTTTGTGATCAAAACACAAACAAATGAATGAATGAAAACATAAACAAAAATAATGACAAAACACGACATCTGTTGACAAGAGTTTAGTTAAGGTTAAAAAGTTTTCTTCTTCGACAAGTTTTTTTTGTTTAGCCCCTGAATCAGGTGTTAATTGTTATATTTAGAAAACAATTGGATTTTCGGCACATTTTTTGCTATTGTTTTACTAAAAATATAACAATAGTTGACATTTGCATACCATATGATGAGCACAGTTACCAACACTATTACAACCCCTGTCCCTAACCCCAGGGTATTATTGCATGACTAAAACAACATTCAATTGTTGATGAATTCTCGAGAAAATTATAATTAACTGAAAGTTTGAATTAAGAGAAACAGAAATATTGTTTGAAATGAAGAGAGAGTTTATTGCCATAGAATTGCATTAACTTTGACTGAAATGCTTTTCATTACATATTGTCTAACGATTTCATTGACTCTGATGTCAACTGTTGTCCAAAGTTGTGATCGACATAACAAACAAATACATGTCTGTCTTCACAGGTATTTGGAGAGAGATTTCACTGTAATCGAAGATCTGATGAAAATGAGTCCTTACAGAAGATATGTGGGACAGAGCATGATGATCGACCCGAGGGAACTGGAGGTAATGTGCGGTCGAATACTTGAGATGAGGTTATGTTATGAAAGCTTTTTAAGCAAATGTCAAACAATTGAAAAGTTTTTGCATTTGAAACGAATTAACAAAACTATTGACACAATATATGGACAGCTGTGTCATCACAAGTGGAAAGGGATCATAGCGTTGCTTTCGGGCGGATTCTGCATAGAAGAGACCCGGAAGACAATTGATTGCTATAGAGATCAATACCAGAGACCATCACATCTTCGATGGCCACTAATTGTCCCAAAGATGTTTCGCTTTGAAGTCGGTGTCGAAGCCTGTGATCCATTGGTTGTGATTAAAGACTGTTTATATAGTGCTATGAAAGACAAATGCGAAGAATCGACACAAGAGTTGTGGAACCAAACCATGTCTTCACTGATCACCAATTGGTGTAATTCATCAAAAACTATACATTTGTTTAACATATATTTAATAGTAATTTGTTTTTCAATTAATTGTTTGTTAAATATTTGTCTTAAATATCAATAAATGTTTGGATCAAATCATGAGAAGAATATATGACACGAAAAGACGTGAAATCAAATCAAATATCTTTTATTTATAACATTATATCTAAAGAATATCTACAGAAAAGACAATTAATTTTAGGAATAATTTCTTATAATTTTATTTTACAGACAATATTGTCGTCAAACGACTGTCCATCAGTTGTTGTGGTCATCGGTGTTGTTGTCATTCCTGCGTCCGGTGTAATAAAGCCATGGCTTGTGTTCATAATCATGTGGTACTTTCGCGTACTCTCGACGGTCCCATCGGGTGTAAAACCAGGCGCTGCCGAACACCGCGACTATGGTATACATCATCAACTTCGCCCTCAACGATATCATCTCCGGCGCCGACATTTCGGATCAGTTTGTCTTTTGTTGTCTTTATTTTGCAAATCGTTTTCAGTCCTCACATCACGTGATCGCATGTGTATTGGCTTTGGTTTCACATAAATCACGTCTTGTATTATGTTTATTGTCGTTTGAGATGTGCTTTCACTTCATGTCTTGATTTAGATGTCATTGAATTTTATTTTTAATTTTTAATAATTTCCCTTAAATTTCACCTAAACATACGGTGCGAACGAGTATTACATATTTGATGATCGTTTCACTTGTGATCAATGGGTTTGGGTTTGGGTTTGGGTTTAGTGTACTCTTAATGAAGAAATTCAGTGAAGAATATTCTTATGAATTCAGTCTAAAACTCATAGACATTTGCCACTATTGTACGGAACAGCTCTTTATCTGTTCCTCTTTTATTAAGGAGATGTGAAGACAATAATAAGAAGAATGTCTTTGGAATCAAATAAGAGCTGAAATTTGAGATGAATTTTGAAAACATTTCACTCAAACTCAAACTCAATAAAAATTTTGTTTGCGATCATTGAAAGTATTGGTAAAAAAAAGTTCAATACAATGTTTGTGCTCTCATATGAATAGCGCCGTTCGATCGCAATTGAGTTTACCATTATTTTTATTTATTGTTTGAAGAGATTCTGGTTTTGCAACAAATCATTTATAGACTCATAAATCATAAATTGGTTTCTCTTATCGAAACGATTTTCAAAAGATATTTCAAAATTTCATTCGTTTTTTTCTCTCTCCAAAACAATTTGTTTTCTCCCTTCGAAGCAATTTATTTAAGACCTGTCTTATTCTCACTCTCACTCACTCTACTTGATATTAGTTCAAAAGTTCAAAGAATTTCATTAATATTTTTTTCACTATTATTTTTATAGAAATTCACATCAATTATCAAATCAATCAAAAATTATTTCTTATGACAACGAAACCAAAAGAATATTCTTTATTATTCACTGATTTTATTCGTGTAAAGAATTTCGTGATTAGTTTAGAGATAATGAGATAACATTTTCTCATAGCTACTGAATATTCATATAAGAATATTCTGTGATTCAATGCAATCAATGAAGAAAACATTGAATAATACACTTATTAAGGAATTTGTGCAATAAATCAAACACAAAATGCTATAACAAAACCAAAATCAAATCCAAACAATTGCTGATATTTCGTCAATTCTTGAAATTCATTACAAATTTTTGTGTCAATAGAAAGAAACGAATGAATAGCAAAAACATCTGAAAAAATAAATAAATGATAAAACAAATGAAGACTTCATTTAATATTTATTAATACATACTTTGAATGCAATAAGTCTTGTAATAACGTATTGATTACTACACGAAAAGCCAATTAATTTATTTTTATCGCTAACTCTTTCCATACAATTCGAGAGCTATTGAAAGTAAAGACAATATATGTTTTCAAATGTAATTATTTTGATAATATTTACCTTTAACTTCATTTCAATCGATTTGAAGGAATTGTTATTTAAATACAATTTTGTGAATGTTTTATAAGTGTTTGAAATTTCAAAATTGATTTGAGATGTGATTGCGTTGAGTGAAAGCAGTGATAGTTTCGTTACAATGAAATATATCGTATAAACTAATCTCGACATAAGGAACAACTGCTCGAACAGCACCGAGTGCAACATGAACAAGCTTATTGGTATGAAGGTATAGCACAGACCAAAGTAGACGTTCCTCCAGAATCCATTGTACAGTCCAATATCCAGACAGAGTTTGTTGTGGTCTTTGATTATCTCAAACAATGCTTTTCTTGCTTTAAATGAGTTTCGCTTTGATTGAAATGTTTGCAAATATTTTGTATAACATTTGAGACGAAGTCTTAGATAATAACAAACCATAATATAGTGGAATATATTTATATACACAAACGGTATTTCATTCCAGAACATCATTTGCAATAACATTGTCGACATTATGCCATAAATGAGCAAGTTCACTTTGTTATAGTAAATCAATACGACAACTATTGAAGCGATTAATATAATCAGTGAAAATAAATACAATAATCGCTGAAATAATTGCCTCAAAAACAGAATATTCTTCACATATCTATCATAGCTATTCTTATCTGACTTTTTCAAACCGATTGATTCAAATGTTTTGTAGCCATTGATCGCATCCATGATTTCAAACCATTTGTATTGACTTTTAGGACTCATATTATAAATGAAGAATAAATACAAATTCAAAATTGTTGTCAAAATGACTGTCAAATAAATGATTTGTTTAACAGAACCGAAATATTGCAATATATCCAAGTATTGCACTGGTATTTGACCTTTCACTTTGGAATTCTTTAGGTATAATAAATATCGAAATAAATGAAAACAATTGAGTAATAAAAGCACCAATACTTTGCACATCTGTAGGACAGTCTGTTTTCGAGTAACTTTGATCCCATTCCTATCGAATCTACAAAAAATCCAATATTTGTAAAGAGAATATTCAATGTCTTTATGGTTAACACGAATACGATTATCACAAATACTGTCCATTTTTACTGTCAAACAATTCTTATAATAAATATGTTTTTTAATTGAATAGTATTTTTGTAAAATATTTATATTTATTTTACAAAATATTATATAAAATAATATAATATTAGTTTTAGTCAACTATAAGGCAATCAATGAGAACACGAAAGTCATTATTACTACAATTTAATGATGTTTTTTAAGTAATGAAATATTTTTCGTTGTAATTGATTCTCGCTATTATTAGAACATTGGTCAAGGTCAATTGATGTTGAAATAATGATACTTAAGTTGCATTTCGTCCATGCATGTTGTGAGGGTCACTTTGAAGTGGTTTTATTGGGACAGACATGAGTTGACTGTTCTATTCTTAGCGTTTGTTTGCATTTGAATGCATTATATGAAAAGTGTCTAAACATAGAATAAAGAGTAAATACACATAAAGTATATTAAAAATATTTTTAATATTATTGAGTGATTTGAGTGAATATAGTGTTTTGTTGTGAAAAATAGCCTTAAAATCACTTCAGAAAAAATATATTTAAGTTTAATTCACTTTAAAGATATAGAGATTAAAAATAGTTTTACTTTATTTTTTGCTTCAATTTTTTTCGTGTTCTGCAAAGTCTCAAAAAATGCTTTCAGTTTTTGTTTAATTTATTGTATATCTCGTGAGAGAAATGATTGAAAATTTCAAATATCCGATAATTTCACTCAAAAAGTAATTTTCTCGAAAGAATATTTCGTTCAGTTTTTGGTAATTAGAAAAAAAAATAAAACAAAATAAACTTAATTCACAAAAAGCATTCACTTTTGGTTTTGCATAATATGTCAAAATTGATACAAACTTTATTCTAAGCCCTGTTTATGACACTCTGTTTGGGTTAATGTTTGTGTTCTTATAAGAAAATGTTAATAAAATAACTTTTTTTATATTTTTTTTCTAAGAAAAAACCATTTCTTGAATTAAAAACAAAATTGAATCAAATGAAAGACTTTTGATTTCTTGTTTTAAAGCAATGAAAATCTCGATTCAATTCAAACAAATTGTTTGATAAATAATTCAATATCTCATACAAAGTATTGAATTTCAAAGTGAAGTCTCTTAAAAGTCTGTGATGAGAGACTGGATTGTTGGCCGAGGAGATGGAAAGTGAGGGAGGAATGCAAAAAAATGGACTGAAATTTAATTCAATTCAATCACTCAATCATTTGATTGTAAACTATAAGACAGATAAACCACTGGTGGACCAGATGTCTGAAGATAATCAAAGACCAAAATAAGTGAAATATTTTGTTAAAAATAATGAAATTTTTAGTGATATCTTAGAATGGGTTTAAAGACGTCTATTGTATGAAAGCATTAATTAATTGTTTAATAAATAATTTAATTTTAATTTTAATTTCGATGATTTTTAAGCATAAAAATTAAAATTAAAATAACTTTTTATTTATTATTTCGTCGAATGATTTGACATATAATAAGAATTAAAATATTTAATTAAAGTAATTATATATGAATTTAATGTAAATTTATTTTAATACTGAATTATTGAGGAAATATAACTGAAAATAATAGCTAACCTGATTGACCATGATTATTCAGTGCACAGGTATTACAAGTTAATATATTTATCATTTAAATGAAGGAAATTATTTTTGATGAATAATCTCATGAATAATATTTTTGATATTTCTGTCATATTTTAAATGCCTTACATTTGAGGTATGCATAAACGGTGTGGAAAACAAAGAGGAAAGTTATGAATAGTTTGTGCGAATTTTTAATGGTTTTTACACACCCTTCGAAAAAAATGAATATAAAGCCTAATAAAAACCCTTTACTCTTAAGTAAAGTCAAAATTATATTTTAATTAAAAGTTGATTTTTAAGACAAAAACAATGACTTCAATTGAACAAAGATTTAAGTCAGCCATCGATCTGATCAATCAGTTGCCAAAATCGGGTGGTTTTAAGCCCTCTATTGATATGAAGCTCCAAATGTATGCCTACTACAAGCAGGCGACGGAAGGCCCGAATCAGGCGAATAAACCACAGTTTTTTGACGTGATCTCCAAACAGAAATGGGAGGCCTGGACTAAGTTGGGACAAATGTCGAAAGAGGAGGCGATGGCCGGGTATGTGGACATCTTCATGTCTCAGCTCAAGACGATGACTCTTAAAGATGAGGACTCGAATGTGTTTGAAAAGATGGTCCCCTTTAAGGAGTTCTTGTCTCCGGAGAGCCGACAAGTTTTGGCTAAACATAACTTTTAAGATATTTTTGATTTTTTACTTTTTTTTATTAAATTTAAATATTTTTAGTGTTTTTTGATTAATATTTTATAAAATTTTTATCAAAATTATTATCTTTTTTCATATTTCTAATAAAAATGTCAATCAAAGCGAATACCAATAAATGATTTGATAATTTATTTAATGTCATTTCACCCCTAATATTACGATACAACACAATGATGATACCTGTGCTGAGCACTAGAGTGTTTGTTGTGCGATAAAAGTGAATATGAAAATAAAATTTTGTTTTTGATGTAATTAATTATGAAATAAATGATTGCAGAAAAACAACTTTACTTACGATTTCAAAACAGATGTCTCTTTAATACCTTTCCTTCAATTATAACATAAGTGTTTATAATATTCTCGAAATGACGACAAAATGCAATCCAATTTGCATTACATTTTGCAATAATAATCAAATGAATGCATAAAACAATTCACAAATAGTTTTATATTTAAATCCTTTAATATTGGAGTGAAAAATATTTTCACTTTTCATAACAAAAATATGTTTAAAGAATTAATTATATGTAATAAAAGAGTTATTGTTATATCTGTTGTGCTTTTTGTCCAATTCATTCAATGGTCACAAATTTGTACCACATTTTCACCCCTTGGAATCTGAGGTTATATTCGTTAATAGGAATCAAACCTTTGTTTGAGTCGAATTTCATCCTATTTTGAGAAAAAAGTTTTAAAATATTTTTGATATAATATTGTGAAAACAAATGCCTAAACTTTGAACCAAAATCAGTGATAATATAATTATTGTTTTTGTTATTCATTTCTCTTATAAAAGGGATTATTTAAGCCGTTATTTAATAAGTTATATCGCATTCAATTGAATTTATGTCTCAATTTTCGCAATAATTCGACAATAATATAATCCTTGAGTTATAAAACACTCAAAGAAATTGCGAAAAACATATTCAGAGATTATTTTTATATATCAGTAATGATTGACTTATTTTTGAGAGACGAAGTTTTGAAGTATTTTTCAATTGGTTTATTATTAAGAAAAAAAAACATACAAAAACAAAATCAAATATAAATGACAACAAATTTCTTTGAATATTCTTTAAGAAAAACAAAAAATTTAAACTTTTTTCTGTAATTCCCCTCTAATTCAAAACTTAACTTTTGTTTTGTTTTGCAAAATAATAGTAAAATCAATCAAATTGTGTTCAAAACAAAAAACTAATGTAAAACTGCTTTAAGAATAAGTTGTAGAGAATATTCATATAATATTTGCGGAGAAATATATTCATAAATTCAAATATTATTTGAAAAAAGTCTTATAAATAAAGCACTTATTTTGAGAGAGAAAACACAAAACGATTTTATTGCATGTTTTTCAGTGTTCAAAAGCAGATAAGAACTACACAATGAGAAGGGACTGTTGTTTTAGAGTCAATCCCGTATTTTATCCCCGAATGAAATGGAAAAACTATTTTTTGCATATAATTTCATATTTATATCTATAACCTTATTAAGGGGGCAATAGTGGATGGGGTATAAACCCAACAATTTGTTCACATCAATGGATATGTGAACATATTTTGTGAATTGCAAACCCTTTTTCACGGCTCAGTTGCTGTTAATTAATTGCACCGAAGATTCATATATTTTTTGTGAGGGGTTTTCAAAATGATTTCTTCTGTTTTGACACTCAATTTCAATATAACAGTTCTGTTATTAAGTGTTCAATACATACAATATCTGTATATTCCAAGCGCTGACTCAACTCATGCATCAGTAGATAAGTCTTGTGCTAAGACATGAAGTTTTCCATATTTATCGGCTATCAGTTTAAATGAAAAAAATAACACAAAAAAACTGTATTTCATTCAGACATTCAGTGAACTGAAAGATAAAACAAGTTTTTGAAATAGATTTTTATTTGTCTCTTAAAAAAAGAGGAGATTTTTCTCTCTCTATATTTGTTTTAATATACAATATTTTGTGACGGAACGTGAGGGTCACATAAGGCGGTATACGGGTGTTGAGGGTTTGTAGGCTTTTGTAGCGATGAATGGGTTCGAGTGTG
>JAQIXR010000226.1:0-38755 GCA_034700825.1 Quadroppia sp. Gr-Ori-00064 | reverse complement strand
TGCTTATGTTAACAACCAGCGGGGGGTGGGGGGCGGGTGGGTGGTTACAGACCAAAATTATATACTACGTTCCCTTGGGGAAAGCGTAGTTAAAAAAAGACAGGCCTTAAGAGCGCCCTTAGATTCAAATAAAGATAAATAAATCGAAAGTTTTGATCATTTTTGTGAATATTTATCGTTTACTTAAAAAAATGAAAAGTTTTTGATTTTATTCAAAGCAAAGACCATCTCATTAGGCATTGAGTGCTTTCTTTGTCACAATTTGTTTGCATTCATTCAAATCAGACATAGTTTTGTAAATATGAGTATTGTTTTGAAATATCCATTCATTTCAACACAAAAAAGTTAGTTCAAAGCGTTTCTCATGTTCGCCATCCCATCCCTAACCGTCCCATCAAAGACCAACTCTCTATAGATTTTATCACAACTCGATGACCTTGTGTCAGGACCTGCTCTCTCCCAAAGCTTAGGAATGTTTACTCCAATGGCCGCGAGCACGGGTAGCCAATCCATAAAGAAGAACAGGAAAGCAATTCGGAAAATGCATGCATTGATCGCACATTTTTTCAATGGAATTCAGTTTATGTCTCCAAAAAAGTAACACAAAATAGACTTTTAGTGATATATCTTATTATGAATTTGATTGAGAATTCAAATCAATTTAAGCAAACATTTCACTAAAAATATATTCCAAAGAAATCCTGGAATCCATGATAAGAGGATTAGGGGATAGCGTAAAACTGACGGCCAATATATCGATGAAGTTATGAATCAAATAATATTATCAGTTGTTTTGCTTTGAGCTAAACGTTAATTAACGCTTAAATTGTTTGTCAACTAATTATTATTGAATACTATAGACAACAACTGAATGAAAATTGAGACAAAATATTCTATACAAAAGAATTCTTTGTTTTTTGAAAATACTTTTCAGAATAATTAATAGTTTGAGTTCAAAACTAAATTAAACACAGGTTTCGTTATAGAAATCATTGCCTTAACTGTTGGGTTGAGTTTAGTCTAAGTTTATGTTCACAAAAATATATTAAAAGTTCTCTTTTCACCCAATCCTCAGATATAGTAAATGTTATTTTTGTATATTTTATTGAATTTAAGTCCGTTTTCAAGAATTACATTAAAATTATTTCATATTTATAAATAAAATCTTTTAATACCTGTTAAATGACTGTGAAATTCATACCGAAGCGAACCAACCGTTTCGGTAGATCTAATGGTAGACATCGTTTGCTCTGCTATTGATAATTGTTGGCAAAGAGTGGAGTCGATTATGGCTGAGGTGTCCGATAATGAAGTGTTGGTCCTGTGAGGACAGACTGAATAATAGGGCGGAGGCGACGGATCTGTATTAGGAGACCAATAAAATTAGTCAACGATTCAAATCATTAGAAAAAATTGAATTATTTTTGAAAACTTATGAATCGATAGATTATTAGAGTCTTTAATGCTATAAAACATACAAACAATTGCTTTATATTTAAGAAAATCAAAATTTTTGAAAATATTTCAAAGCGTTCACAACAAACGTAACGAATTAAAAGATAATGTTTTCACAGGAATATCGTGATAAACATCCACCTGTGAAAAGGGGGATATCTATAAGTGCTAATAATTTTCCCTTAAATAATTTATATTTTCTATTGTCTTCACTAAAATGAAGTCATCTTTGAATATGAAATTCTTTTACCAAATGAAGACTTCATAAAGAATTAAATTTTCCTTTGAATTGATTTATAAATCAATTAAAAATAAAAAACAAAATTGCATTTAATTACAAAATTATGTGTTAATAAAAAGTGTGAAATAATTAAATGATTTGAACCTCAATATCAACACAAATATATGACACAATGGATTGGATGCGAAGATTGTTATGAATTGATTAACAAAAATATCTCTCAATTGATATAAACTAAAAACAAATTGTTGTCTAATATTTGATTAAAGTATTTATTTTAATTTCA
Source organism: Quadroppia sp. Gr-Ori-00064 (assembly GCA_034700825.1). NCBI lineage: Eukaryota > Metazoa > Arthropoda > Arachnida > Sarcoptiformes > Quadroppiidae > Quadroppia > Quadroppia sp. Gr-Ori-00064. The sequence goes on along the minus strand of JAQIXR010000226.1, from coordinate 36,773 downwards.
TATAAACTTTTCATTTAATTTTTCGGACTCTATTTTATGGGACCCGTAGTCTAGACCCCAATGTTTGCGCCGAAGGTCTGCCCTAATGTCGGGACTAACTGTTGTTAATGAAAGCCATCATTTGGTCTATCTATTGGTTTGGTTGGCGTCAACGCACAGCCCTTAGTAGTGGCGCCTTTGCCTCCCTTGCCTTAACGCCAAATTGCAGTCATGTATTGGTGTATAGCGAAAGCCGTGGGCTATTGGAGTGAGTGGTGAACACAGGCTCTACACTCGAAGGACTCGAAACTTGGGTTTAAGACGAGTCAAACAACTCTACTCTGGCTTTGAATGTCTACACATATATACGACTCACAACTTTTACACCAGGTTTGGGAGGTTTGGGCGAACCAAAGGCGACAAACTGGCGGCTCAGACATCAAATACATAATGGAAATACTGTATAAAAATATATGGAACCGACTGTTAAACCACTATTTTATAGGTAATACATATACTGGCCTAACATTGCATACACATCCCTATCCCTACCTATGATTTGATGCCAAAAATCAAAATTCACGACTTTTGCACTCCATGTGTGGACACACACATCGATGAGCACAGTATTAATACCGCTAATGACTGTTGTGATTGTGGCCAACAATACAGCGAAGACTCATTCGAGACAACATTTAATGGAAATTTCAGACTATTATTATTGATGGCAAACACTGACGGCTCGGATATAACGGCAGATGTTTTGCAACGATTGAAGCGATGAAGCGTTTGATGAATAAGCAAACAATTGAATGCAAAAACACATGACTTTATGGCGACTAAAGAGACGCCAATTCGGTTGACGCCAAACACGACGACGACATCGAAGGATAATGACTGACAAAGTCTGACAAACACTACAGACAGCTATATATGAGTTGTATATCTGTTCTCAAACACAGATTAACCACACTTTCAATGCTATCGATTGGCTATTATTTGAGATAATATTCTATTGAATAATAACTTCTTTCATATCAGAGATCAGACACTAATGTCTCAAAACTTTTCAGACAAAACCAAATAATACCAAAAGAGTTGCACAAAATTCATACCTGTTTTGCAGATCTGTGTCCAGTGATAGGGATTAATACAGACATAGATTGGATCAGTTTGTGAACAATTACACCAAAACAATGGCTTAATATCACTCTTATGTCTTATATGAGGCCATCGCCAGACCTGACAGCAGAGCACATGGGGTTCAATAGTGAGTCTTCGGCTCAATTTGATGACATCCTTAGGGAAGAGCACACAGTCTGAGACGTGACCCCCTTTGCTGTCGATGGACCGAAACAATGACTTGAGTTGAGGTTCTTTTAGTCTCTTCAACATTGATTGCAAACACGACTTCAGTTGTGATCCGTTGGTGTCGTCTTCGGCCGCGTCGGCCACCTGTCCGTCACCGCCAATCGGTTCCAACTGTCGTCTCCGCTCTTCATTGTTGGTATCTATGGCTGAACTTCTGGTAATTCTTCTTTTCCACAAACGTTTGGCTAAAGAGCTCTTCTTAGAGCGAAACATATATGAAGTTTACCACAAATGGCTTCAAATACCACATAATCACTACATATATGTCCACAACACATGTGATCGCAACTGAAGACAAACATCAAACCAATCGACAACTCTTCAGATCAATAACTGTCAACAAATGGCACAAACTTTTCAAATCAATTCAAAACTTTCAGACATTTTCTTTTGGACACAAAAAACTTTGAGACAATTTATGTCTGAATTTGTTTTTGTTTAATATTAATAAATAATTAAATACTTGTTGAAGACATCGGTATTTAATCCAGAGTTGGATTTCAATTGACTTTCTATAAGAAACTGTTCTTCAATACCATTAGAGACGAGAAGACAATATCTGTGGCAATGGTTTTGGTCATAAAATGAGTTTTAAATGAATTGGTTTTAATGTAAATAATTGTAAATAATTATTAAATACTTTTGTATTAAAAACACTTCATTTGAATGTGAAATCAATTGTCTTTGAATGGCATCACAAGTCAAAGACAATGTCTGTCTGAGTCTGCATTCAAACACACGAAGGGAGGGATAGAAGAGAGCACTGGTAGGAGAGAGAGGGAGAGATGTGTGGAGTCGACGGTAGAGTCCATTTGAGAGGAATGGGAGGCAAACGACAACTGAAGCCAAAGCCAAAGCAACAGAAAAAAGCATTTTTTCAATGAAACTCCTCTTCAAGTCTTCACGTCTTCACGTCTTGTCGTATAATGTTTTCCGTATTTATGCCATAACTTTGGCATCGCTTTTAATCGTCAAAACTTTTTAAGAAACTCAAAAAAACTTTTATTTTTTAACAATCATTCAAAATAAATGAAATAAATGTCTCGACGTTTGCAATGAATCGTCAAATTCAAGGCTAATCGATATTATATATTCCGAACCATTTATTAATAGTTTTGTAATAATATTTCAATTTTTTCAATTAAAATCTTCAAACAGGGGCTGACTGTCGGTGTTAGTTCATTGATAGTTAAGGTGCAATTCTGGACAGTCATATTCATGTTTGCCTTCGTTTTATTGATTATACAATAGTTTTATACATAATATTCTGAATAATATTTTGCTTAATAGTAAAGGAAGTGAAAAATAATGCAAAATAAAGAGAATTCTTCACATATGGACAAAATGAGTGAACATTTAACCCCTTAACCCATTTCCAGTTCCAACTCATTTCCAGTACTTTTTCATTAATATAAATGATTTCATGATTTAGTTTTCAGTCAATTATAATATCAAAAAACAAAAAATGTTTACAAATAAAAGTGATTTGCAATTAAAGAACTTTTGATTTAATGTAAAAATTATTAAAAAGTAATATTTTTCGAATGAATGACTGAATGACAATCAAATGTGAAGTCAAACACACTTTTTGTGTTGCAATCCATAAGTGTTTCAACTGATTGTTATTAGTCTATACAATGATATTATAACAATAAGTACAACACATATGAAAATTATAATATCAATTGAGAAACAGATTGTTTGCATAATCAATGGTGATTTGATGGCACCGTTAGTTCACAGACGATAGTTTGGCACCAATTTTATTATGCATTTCGGAGTCCTATCATATAGTCATCAAATATTGACGACTCGTTCACTAATTGTGGCGAAAGATGTTTGCATTGATTGCAAACACTTTTAATCGTTAGTATTTATATCATATTTGGCTCCAGGTCTAGACATACAGGCGCTCTCTGGATATCTATCGACTCTCAAATAAATCCGATTAATCACAAACACACAAATATTTTTCATTTAATTCTAATGAATAATAAAATATTTATAATAAATATTTACGAAAAATGTGAGATTTAGTCAAAAATTTCAATAATTATTGAAATGACAACAATTTGAAGAAATATTTATTATTATAAAAATGTTTTTAAATACAAGAATTCAAATATGTTTTGAATTTATGCGAAAATATTGTTTTGAAGAATTTATTTATTATGAATTAGTAGTTATAAAATAAAAACAAAAATTTCATTAATTTTATTGAAAACAATTTTCTTATTAGACATTAAAAAGCTTTTCATTTCATAAAGAATTCAAAGGAAATGCTATTTTCAATGTTTTTATAAGTTTTTGAATTATAGATCCATTCATTCATGTCTACAATCCATACAATTCCTACCATTCCTAACATTCCCAAGAATTAACTAAAGTCTGAATGTCTGCACTTAATATCCGGGTCAACCAAATGAAGATGTATTGGAATTGTGTGGAAAGGGTTGAACTAACTATTGAACCCATCATACAATAGTTGGCATAATATTGGCCGAAGAGTTGTCCGATTTGTGGTCAAAGTTGATCTCAGAATCGGTGAGACATGAGCGCTGAGCAATGACCAAGGCAATTCAAAGAATGATGGCATCAATCTTTGAATAGATATCCATCAAAACAATAAACAATTTTTTATTGAATTGTTTGTAATGTTTGTAAAAATAGTTATAAAGTATTGTTAAGAATGTATTCAATTGTATATAAGTTTACTTCAAATGAAATTCAAAACTTCATAAAAATATTTTCAATTTTGAATAAAGTTTTTTAAAAGCATTGAATGCCATCTGTTTTGTGGGAATGAAAATAAATTCATATAAATAACAACATTTAAATTATTGTCAAAACATTTGAAATGAATATAAATTAAAAACTTTTTTCAAATGATTTAGTTATACATTGAAACAATTAGTCGTTTTGTTGAATGAAATATTATTTTGTGATTAAATTTCAATTGTTTTGAAGTTATATTAAATAGCAATGGATTTGACGATTGAGACAATCGAGAGATTAATACATGAGTTGTACAACAATAACAGCAATCAATTGATCCAATCGGAGGCCAATCAGTACCTGACATGCATTCAGGTGTCATCAGAGGCCTGGCATTTAGTGCCACTCCTTCTCAACCCATGCAAACCAGTAGAAGTCCAATACTTCGGCGCTTCGACTCTCTATACAAAGATCTCCAAATTCTACCACGAATTGGATCAACAGAAACAGTTGGACCTCAAGAATCAATTGATCCAATTGTTGTTATCCTATCTATCGGTTGATGGCACGCGAATAGTGGAGACCCGAATAGTGGTCTCTTTGGCCGCTTATGTCATCCACTCTGTGGCCAATCACTGGGAGAACGCTATCTCTGATTTGGTCAACACTTTTCAACCAAACAAATTGTCTCACATTTCCGTCAATCGTGTTCTTCAGGCACTTATGGATCTGTTGTCGACAATACCAGAAGAGTTTCAGACCATATACTTATCAAAACACCAGAAGATTGTAATCAGAAGTGCATTATTGAAGTTCAATCAACAGATTTTTTCCATCATATTTACCATACTTTCTGAACCACAACTTCCCGAAGACATCAAACTGTCGACGATTAAGTGTTTTTCCAATTGGTCTCAAAATACCGGACCTTTAATACTGGCCGACAATCACGAGGACATTGTTTTACTGGTTCTTCAATCCATTTGTAACGACAATCTGAGCCAAACCGCCGTCGAAACCATTATTAATATCTATTCTCACCCAGAAATGCATAAACAGCCGAACCTTATCTTAAGACTTGTGGACAGAATGACTGGTTTGGAATCAACTTTGAATAAAGCCATCTTTGAGTCAAACCAAGAGTTGTCGCACAATATCTACACTCTTCTGATTCAAGTGTCAGAAACTCATTGTCGACTACTTTTGGATGCAGTGGTGGACAAACCCGAGCACAGGAACAGTGTTCTTAGGGTCATAGAACTGATACTTAAGTGTAGTTCAACTCCTGGCTATTATTCAATCGATGAGAACTGTAGTGAACAGGCCTTCAACTTCTGGTACACTCTTCAGGACGACATCATAGCCTCAGATGAATCTCGGATTCAGACCTATTTGACTCTTTTCAACCCATTGTTTCACTCACTTATCGATGCATTTCTGGTCAAAGTTCAATACCCTTCCGATGATGTCTATGAGAAAGAATGGAATAGCTATGAAAGAGAGGGCTTCCGGTGCTATAGACAGGACATCGGAGACTCATTCATGTATTGCTATAATATTCTTAGGATTTCAATGCTTTCGAATCTTTTAACCCATTTTCAATTGAGTGCCAATCAGTTGAACACAAGACTCAATACCGATCCCCACAAGTCATGGCAATACTTGGAAGCCGTTCTCTACACTTTCAGCTCAATTGCAGAGAATGTCGACGTTTCCGAATCGGTTTATTTGCACCAACTCTTCAACTCTTTGCCTAACATTCCATTCGCTTTGGTGTCATCGCCCCGACTGTTGGCCACAGCGATGGACACAATGGCCTCCTATTCCGAATGGATTTCCAGCAACAGTACATTTCTTCCAAATGTTATATCACTTCTAATGGTTGGCCTCAAAGCCCATCAGTTTGTCACCGTTTCGGCAACCATTGCACTCAAAGACATCATCCGTGAATGTCAACCCATTATTAAACCATTTGCTCAACAAATTCTCTCCATTTGTGAGAACTGTTTGACCCCTGAATCCCATCTCAAGTCGAAAGAGAGGTCACGAATCATGTGCTCTATTGGTCTCACTCTGTCTGTGCTTCCGATTCAAGAGATCATGGTTTCAGTCAATCAACTCTTGACTCCAATCGTCACCGATATTCACAATGTCTTAAACCAATGCGAACAACAAACGGCTAATATAGACAACCCAACAGTTCGGGCGCACATGTCTTCCCAACTGTCAATGTTAGCGATGCTCTTCTCGACACTCGATGTCAACCCTAAACGTTCAGACTTTGAAGACGCGGAACAAACGGATAAAACACAGACACCTGATGTCAGTAAACCTACTCCTCAACCAATTTATATAATTCTGGAACAGGTATTACAACCGAACCGACAACTAATGGTTACCAATGATTATAACCAATTTTGTTTACCACAGGTTTTACCGATTTTTAACCGAATTGGCACAAAATGGCCAACAGATGAGACCATAACTGAATCACTTTGTGATTGCATTAAGAGATCGGTGACCACTCTCTTGGATGACATTAAGCCATTGGTTCCAAAAATTTTAGAATTACTTCTTTACTTGTATTCAGTCTCAAAGCAGACCTCAGTTCTGGACATCTCTAAGCAATTGATTATTTTGTTCGGAAGAGACGTCGAATTGCAGAACGATTTGACCAAATATTTGGTTCAATTGACTGAAGACACAATCAATTGCTGTCAAACAGATCTAAGACAACAGACGTCTCTTTTGGAAGTCTTTTACTCTGTTTTGGCGAATATTGTCAAAAAAGTTCCGCATTTTTTCAGCAATAATTCATTGAATGTTTCGGCGCTCTTTCGGTGTGCAATGTCTTCACTGATACTCCCAGAGAACCCGACCGTCCGCTACTGTTCTTCGTTTATCAGTGAATTCATTGTCATGAGTCGTGAAGTCGAAGCCATGAATAAAGTGGTGAACGAAGAGATCGAGACTTTGGTCGAACAGGTGTTTGCTGTGATCGGCGGCACCTATAACTCCCCGCGTTGTGTAGTCGAGCACATGACAGACATTCTAATGGCACTCAATTGGAAATATTGCGATAATATGAGCCGTTGTGTCAATGGGTTAGTCCAGAGACAGGGCTTTCCTACCGATCACATAAACGCTGAGAAAAAGACTCATTTCTTTCGACTAATTCTCAATCAAAGGAAAAACAAACGAAAGCTGAAGGAAGTGGTAAATGAGATGAGTCTCACCTGCAGGGGTCTTATCGGCACCGAATATAGTAATCAGATGATCAAATTGCCGTTTTAGGCGCCGACAGCTTTTAGGGACACAAACATTACTTTCCATGTGATTAAACCAGTGAAGAATCCATTACTAAAAGTCGATAACATTTCATATTTTTGACTCAAAATAATCTTTTTTATTGAATTGAAATTATATTTATTAACAAATAATAATTAAATAAATATTTTTTGGTTTTTTGTTTACCAAAAAAGTTAAATATTTTCATTGAATTGAATTTCATTGAAATTTCATTGAAAATAGACTTAAATTTCATATAAAAATGGGTTTTAAATAACATTTTATTCGCGAAATATTCTTATATTTCAGACAATTGTTTCTAAGACTAGTTTTACAACAAATTTATGAATAATTTGAAAATAAATTCACTTTTAAAACGATTGAAAAATTAAATAAATCTTTGTTTTCAACAAAATTGAGTAAAATGTCTTAATTTATATAATAATCGATTGCATGAAAGCATAGAAAGAATCAAATATTAAAAGTATAACAAAACAGTCATTTCCTTGCAGTCAGGGGTTCGTTGAAATTCCAATTGTCTCCTAAGCTATGGAAGACCTGATCCACGAATGAGACAAAAAATGTTTAAGCAATTATAGAATTAACAATTATCTCATATCTGACCCTATTTTGCCATTTGAGACCCTTTTCCTGTCTATCTTTGACGAGATCTCTTTGTTTTTGCTCAATGGAGAACTTGGCGTTTGTGGCGGCGCTCACGTCCTGTTGTTTGAGGGCTGCCGTCACTTCCTTCCATATATTGCGAGATTCAAAGACCTCTTGAAGTCCTATAGGTTTGACCTGTTTTTTAATGATTGGAATCGCTTTCGTGTCAACAAAGACTTCAGTCTTTCCGGTTTGAGTCCACTTTGCGGTCATTAGTCCATTCCATTCGCCCGAAACCATGAGAATTGACTTTTTAGTGGGCGGAGGGCTAAACACTTCGGCACTGATTTTGTGCTTTTTGCCGCCATAGAAGGGCTGGAAGAATATTATCGTTTGATTAGAAGTCTATAAGATTTGAGTTGAGATTCAAATACTTTTGTTAAGAATTCAATGTTTGCCGAAAAACCCGTTTGTTGGCAATTGATTGAGACGGGTCCTCCCAATTCAACCCATGGAACCGTCAAAATAGACCGGCCGTAGGCATTAGGAAAAGTACAGACGTATTCCTCTCCCCTTTCCAACAAAAATATAGAACCGATGCCTATATTATTCACACCAATACTAAGTCCAAGAAATTTACTTTTCGTCCAAATATGAGCTGAAAATCAATTCAAGAATTACTTAATTGTTTGAAATATGCTTTAATTGGCATTCAATACCCGAACACATAATTCGTTTTTCGGCATTTTCTGCATAGAAGGCCGAAATGGGCGGATGATGTGATACCTGTTCGGCGACGAATGTCAGGTTCGATCCATTCGCTCCCGGAAAGGGCCCTTCATTTAATGACTGTCCCTAATAGTCATAATCTATCGTCAATTATAAAGTAACTATCAATGAGTAAACTTGCCTTGTTTTCAAGCCCCGGGACATTCCAATAGCATTTAAACACTTCTCCCAACACAGGATTATAAGGCTTTTTAGCGATAGAGCTCTTCCTTCCGGCGTGAAAGGCAGACAAATACCATTTCAACACTTGAATCATACGTTCCTGAGGTGTGGGACAGTCGGTAATACTGGTTATAAAAATGACAAATCATTGGATAAATCACTGATAGTAATAATAGACATCAAATACCTAACAAAGAGATCCGGATGTGCGAAGAAGTCGGCGTACATTTCCAGAAGAGAACGTCTTTCTAATATAAATGTCGGCAAAACTACTTTCGTTAAATCCATTCCAATCTTCACTTGAGATATGAGGTGAGAGATGACAGAGCCGTGACCTTCAATACTACCCAACTCTTCTTCTTCGCTTTCATACATCAGGTCATAATCGATGGCTTTGTCTATATTTGATTCGGTTTCTAAAGCTCTGACATCAGCGGAACTGATAATCTGAGTCACACTTTCGGCAATAGGTTTGGTCATCACAGATGAAGCTGAGGTTTCTTCGGGTGCATCGTAGAAGTCGTCGTCATCACTACTACTATACGACACTTCCGGCACTGAATGCAAATTCACAACAGATTCACTCAAATAATTATTTTCTATTTGAGCACAACTTGAGTTCAGGACAACGGTATGACTACTACCGGTGTCGGTCTGGGATTGGAAAACATTATTCTCTGAGTCTTCATTCACTGAAGAATTAATGGAAGAGTCGAGAGTGGAAGAAAGGGCAGAACTATTGAGGATTCCATTGACAGGATATGTCGTGTTCTGAAGACAATGGAAATAATCAACAATTAATGTAATGATAATTAATGTCAAATGAAGTAAAAGATCCAAACCTTTGCGATTTGTAGCAAAACAATGGTATGTTTGACGCCATCCAAAAGAGATAATGTCTTCTCTTTAATGGCTAACAGTTTTTCTTTGTCCGACTCATTGGATGTGTTTTCAACCCTATTGTCTAATCGTTTGCATTGAGTGATCAAAAGTTGTAAATAACTGTCCGTTTCGGTCAGCTTTCGTTCAAAGTCTGACAGCGAAGGCACACGACTTTGGTCTGACTTTTTCGCTCTTCTTCTGTGTGTATGTCTTAAAATAGTGTCTTCTAAAGCTGTCACCCAACGGGTCCGCTCTTCGGCGTCATATGCTGTGGACAGACATTAAAAATTTTTATTACATTATTTTATAAAATATATCAAAGAATTTGAAATATTTATTAAACAATAGGAAAAAGTGAAATAAATTTGAGTTTTGCCTTTCGTTTGTAAAAAGCTTTGATGACATGGAAACTGAAAATGTTTTTCAATATATTAGACTTTATTATAATTTATGACAAAAAATATTTTTATATAAAGTGAATGTCGTTTACATATGGAATACAAGCAATGAATTCACATTTGTTTGCATATAATTTCAAAACTTTTTTAATTCAATTCATAAATTCTTGTGTTTTAATACTATAGGGAATAACAGAATAACATATGTTTGATAAGAAAACGAAATAAGAAATGATTTTTCTATTGATTTTCATTTGAAAACACAGTTATGTTTTGCAAAACAAATACTCAAATTGAATGAGAATTGAAAATAATTGTAAAATTCAATGAAAAGTGAATTAAATGAGAAATTATTGTATAAACAAAATGAGACAAACCCTGAAAATGAAACATTTTTCCGTCAACTGTTATCGTGAAAGTGCTGTCGTCTTCGTCGTCGATACCAATCACTGCCCCCTTTAATGGTATCAATTATTTAATAAAATTCATACAATTTTGTCTAAACTCTCAAAAAGGGGTTCAATGAAAGTGAGATAATATAAAGATATAGACAATTGTTTGAGAGATAAGACATTGAGATAAAGGACAGCAAAACAACTCTAACCTTAAGTCTTACACAACCTCTTCGGTCGCCTTTAATCATTTTCTCCTTTGACTGCAAATCAGACAAAAAGTTATACAAAGAGTTTTGAGACAAACAAATACCGTATAATAGCTGAGAAGACCCGCGTTATCGTCCAAAACGAACCTGATTTCAGACAATAAGACAATACTTTATGACATAAGTTGAGACAAAAGCATATAATTGTTGTTATATTCATTGAGTCAAACAATTGTGACATCAATTGAGAGACAATCCATTGGTTTGAGTCATAAACCAAATTAATATTCATTTTTCATACTCTGATTCACTCCTTATATCATATCTGACACTAATTACTAAAAGATTTTTTGAGACATTTTTAGCAAATCTTAACATTTGTCTCAAATTGTCTCAAAAAATCCATTCAAAGATGTATTACAATTGACACCAATTGTCAAATCAAGGGTAAAGGGGTATAGATTTGAAAGACAACACATTGTTATCAATAGATATCATTGATTGTCAATTCGTGGCCACAATTGAGTCAATTGAAGACATTTGGTGAAAATTGATTAAAAAGTGGTAAACAATTGAATTCAGACCATCGGTATTGCCATCCCTTCATAACATTAGTCCATTTACAAAGAGGTCCTTCCATTGAGTCTTCGGTTGGGCTTTAAATCACTTATTATTAGTAATTAAAACACTTTTTGTCAAACATTTAACAAATATTAATCATTAGACAAAAGCCCAAACATTTAGTAATACATCAATTGTTTTACATAAAAAGAGTTCAAAATGAAAATTTGTGTCAATTTTGATGAAAATTCATAATAATTAACACATTATATAACAAATGAATTAATAGATTAAATGTCAATAAAAATAAAGATTTTATTAAAAAATATACAAAACATTGAATGCATTTCAAGAGTTAATACACAAAACATAACATCATTTGTTGTGAAGCCAACACTCAATGCATTTGTTTTGTTGACCTAAACATAGATTGCGTTATCATTTCATTGCAAAACTTTTCAACCGTTTCCGGACTTGAGTTCAGGGGGTGTTTGTGCTGATTATGAATTAATTTTAAACAAAATAATTAAAATTCATTTCAACGATATATTTGTAAATATATTTCAATCAAAATGTTTACAAAAATAATATTAATAATTATTTATAAGTTTTGTTAAATGTTTTATTGAGTCAAACAAAACAACTCAAAACCCCCCAAAAGGCAAAACTTTTGTGACATTTGGGCTCAAAGTTATTGAATGCAAAAACGGTTGAAAAGCGCTAAAAGTTTTTGTTTGAATTTGTTTTAGTTTTATTTGAAATAATATTTATTTGTATTTAAATTAATATTAATTTATAAAATAATGAATGTTTTAAACCAATTAAACATTGAAAACAACACCAAAACTATGTTTAGGGCAACAAAAATGGTATTTATTTTGATTGAAAAGATTGTAAATTAGTATTGAATTGAAAGTGATTTGAATTGTTGTCCAAAAAACAGTGGAATCAAGTCTTATATGACTTTTATATCGGAATAAACCCTAAAAAACATCGAAAACATATGAAAACTCATTACAACTGCTTTATTGCCACTCAAGCAGTCGATTGGCTCTTAGATTATCTTCAATTCAGTCCATTGTTTGCCGATCAACACATCTCGAGGTCAGTCATATCGATGGTGTGGTTCTGTCCGACCATTAATACTGTTTTCAATTGATTTCTTCATGTCTTCAGACTTCAAGCCATAAATCTGTTGCGAAAATATGTCAAAACAGATGTCATCGAAAGAGTGGACACAAGAAAAGCGAACCAAGAGTTTGAAGACAACAAAGAGTTGTATCGATTCTCAAGACATGCCAACGAAAACTTACCATTCATTTCGAGCACTGATTTGAATGCAAAACAATTCATTTCAAACCACAAGTCATCCAAAAGTGATCATCAAATCCAAAAACTTATAAACGATTTGAGTTTAACTGAAAAAAGCGATTCATTTAAAGAAATATTTTTCAAAAACTTTGTTTCATTTGTTCCAAATGTTGACGACTTTGTCAGAAGAGATGATATCATTTCAATGATTTTAATGCATAATATGACTCGGATTAGTCCTAACGGTGTCGTCCAATTGACTGACAGGAGCGAAGATTTGCCACATTGGGTGATGTCTGCCATCAAGTGTTTGGCCAATTGTATGCCATTCCCACCGATTGTCAACATTTATGTCATTTATTTGTCTATATTTTAGGGCCAAAAGCGACCGGAAGTGGCAGTTGTTTACCCAAATACCCCGGCTTTGAAAACGACGTCTTTTCTGTTGTCAAAGACTTCTTCGTTAATATAGGAATGCCTTTAATTCCAAACCAATTGTATGATTTGGTCATCCATTTGTACGACAAGTTCTCCAACCAAACCATTGCTTCAATTAATCCTCGTTTATATCAATCAAACCAAATCTCAAACCAATCGCCAGTATATTCAGCCATCGATAGACTCAAACGACAGATGAGTTCCGAGAAAAAGTTGAAGACTTCGACTCCAATACTTGAATGCGAATCTCAGTCGACAACGACTGTCGAACTTCCGCCGAATCATGTCTTCGAGACTATGTTTATGGGAGACAAACCGGTGACCAAAATCGTGTCCATCGATGAACTCACGAATCTCTTTGTAAATAATTCTCGGCTAAAGAATTCCAATTCTTTTCGTCAAAAGTATCCACAAAAGGTTATATCAAACGAAAGGGTGGAAAACAAAAGATATTTGGATGCGATCACAACTATTCCCCGAATCGGAAGAAGATTTCAAAACCCATACAAAAGTCCTATCACTCAAAATATCTACAAAACTCAATACGAATCGCCCGAATCGAGCACTAGTAGTGGTAATAGCAATGGGTTTTACAATTTCGGGTTTTTTATGCAAAGCCCTGTAGAGGACGGGCAGTATATGCTCAACAAAAGTGTTTCATCGCTCTCTTCAATCCATTTGAGCCCTCATTCAAAAGACAATATAAGCGCTCAGTTCTCAAAGTCTTCACACAATTCAAACTCAAATACTTTGATTGATAGAAATGAAGACAAACTTTTGGAATCACTTCGACTGACACTGCTATTGATGCCGGCGTCCAATCGAAGACATTTACACTTATTGTTGAGATTACTTTCAAAAGTCATTCAAAACAAAGAAATTAATCTCACTTTCGATGAAAACATTTCAACAAAAGATTTTGTATTAAAAGTTTTTTTTTAACTTTTCATTCAATAAATATTTAATTTTTTCAGATTTTGAAGACATTTACCCGAAGTATATTAAGTGCTGAGAGAGAGAACAATTACGAAGAACTGAAGTCACAAAAAATCGTTTGTATTTTACTCGACAATTGCAAAGAGATTTTCAAAGTTCCCGAAAGTCTTGTCAAAGAAATACAAGAATTTTTGGCAAAAAAAGCAGAAAAAGTATTGAAAAATAATTTGAAAAAAGTTTTTACATTTAATTGTTTTTTTAGAAACTATTGGATGAAAACAACCGTCAGTTTTGTCAACAGATAACGAACCAAGAGTTTGAACTTCAAAGGGATGTGATGTCGGACTTGGCTTTGGCTGACCTCTTGAGGAGTATTATGACTGACGACAGACTCAGTGATAGGGATAAACTCAAATGGATTAAACAGGTATTCAACTCATTGCACCCTTTCCTCAATCACTCACTCAATGGCCTGTCCTATAGTTCAAGTTATATCACCCGGACGTCTATGACCTGTATTTCACAAATCAAATCAAATCAAATGATATGACAAACAAAAAACGGAATAAAAAACGATTTCATTCACAAAATCAAAATATTTTTCAAAGATTTTTATCAATTCGTTTGTAATTGATTTTAAGAGAAGTTTTTTGTATATAAAAAGATCTTATTTTATGTAAATTTTACTTATTTTTGAAAAATAAAAACTTTATAAAATCTATTGAAATGAAAGGCAAACACAAAACGCATGTCATATAAGACGTGAAAAACAAACCAAAACAAAAATCATATGTTTTTTTGAATGCTTTTAAAGTGATTTGATTTGAGTTATTATTATATTATTTGTTGTTTTGTATGAAATGAAAGACAATTAATGGTTAAGAAAATGAAAGACAATTCAAACGATTCATTGAATGAAGAAAACAATGAAATGATTATTAAAAATGAATTGAATTTAAATAATATATTAATCGCTGCACAAAATGGAGACCTTTTGGCGGTGAAGAAGTATGTGGTCTCTGACCAGACATGTGTGGCCGCAGTGGACAGTGATCTCTATACAGCTCTTCATCGGTCGTCATATAATAATCACATTCATGTCATGCAATATCTGATCGGAAAGGGAGCGGATGTGATGGCCAGGACTGTGGACGGGTGGACACCTTTGCACTGTGCGACCAAATGGCAACACATTGAGGCCATGGATCTGTTGCTCAACTGTGGCGCAGACGTCAACGCCATGTCCACCGGCGGTAACACTGCTCTTCATTTGGCCGCAAACCATAATAATAGACCGCTTTTGGAACTGTTGTTATATAACAAAGACATTGATATCAGTGTAAAGAATGGCAGCGAAGAAACAGCTCTTCAGATCGCTAAGAGGTCTTCACCTCTCTATAGGTTGTGGGACTACTTGTGAACAATGAGACAAAAGGGGCAACTTTTGGGCCAATAATCGACATGAAGTTCGAGACTATTAAACGGTTTAAAAAATGTTTGAATAAATGAAATGTTTTTAAAAAGTTATTCAAAAAGTCATTTGTTTTCAAAATGATTGAAAAAATGAATTCTCTGTCGGTTTTGAAAGTTTCAATCATTTATTTTGAGATAATTTGTGGTCAATTTTCACGAACAGAATCCAAATATGTGTCTAATAATGTGAAACAGTCTTCGGTTAATGCGATTAAGTTTCCGGATGACATTCCGGGTCCTTTTGACGAAGGATTGTATAATCTGATAATATATGTGTTAATCGTTTTGATCATAACTTTGTTAGTGGTATATATAGTCTGTTGTCTCTGTTGTATGTATTGTAGCCGAAGGCCAGACAACGAGTCAATGGCTGTCACGCCGTCCGAACTGATAGCTATCGGCGCCACACCTTCTGAGCTAAAGGCCGCACATATATCGCCATCAGTGTTGAAAGAATCGGGCGCTACCTATAAACAGATGGCACAGTTGGGTGCAACCCCTTCTCAGTTGGTTGAGACCGGCGCTGAAAAGCATGATTTGGTTGATTTGGGCGCAACTCAAAGCCAATTATCTCACGTCGGCTTCAAAGACAAAGTTTGCATCAATTGATTGATTGATTGATTGGTTTTTTACATAAAATTATGTTTTTTTATGAATTAGAAAAAACTCGTCGAAGAGGACCAAAATCAGGGGAAAGAGAAAAAATTCCCCAAAAGAGTCGAACAAAAAAAGCCAGAAAAAAGGACCGAAAGTCAGAAGAAGTCCGACAAAAGAGGTGACAAAGAGAAGAATTTGAAGAAAGATAACATACTATCGAATGAAATTCATGCGATGGCATCAGAGGACAGACCCTCAAGAATGTCATTCTTGACCAAAAATATGGCCGAAAAGTTGAAGGATAAGAAAAAAGGGCCAAAAACAGCCGTTCCGACAACTGTTGGGACGACAGCAGCCCCTGAAATGACAGTCATGTCCACTATGTCGACGTCCCCACAGAAGGCTGAGGCGGCCCTCAAACCCACCGACGACTCCATGTCTGTAGCGATGGGACCAATGGATAAGACATAGATTTATTGAAAACTCTTTTATTATTAATTTTTGTGATCTTTTGAAAAATTAATTATATTTTCGTTAAATTCAATAAAATTTTAATACTTTGCGTAAAATATAATTATTTTTACTTTTAATCTGAAATAATGAACAATTGATTACAATATTAATTGAAAATATAATCAAAAATAAATGCAATTAAAAATCAAATCAAATATAACTTAAATAAAACTTTTGTTCAAATTTGACGTAATTTTTGTGATGTTTTGAAACCATTTGTTTATCATTAGATTGTTTGGTCCAAAACAACAACTGATCCGCAATGGGTTGGCCTGAATTGCCCGACAACTGGACCTATAAACCCGTTTGGTTACCCCCCTATCAAATCCCCATTGGATTTTGGGGTAATTTGAATCCATTTTATACGAAGAAAGACATCTTAGAGGAGAGGGGAAAGATTGCTCCCCCGTCGAAGAGGTACCAGTTCTTCGATACCCCTGATTATGAGGACTGCCATAAGAAG
This sequence comes from Quadroppia sp. Gr-Ori-00064, assembly GCA_034700825.1. Classification (NCBI taxonomy): domain Eukaryota; kingdom Metazoa; phylum Arthropoda; class Arachnida; order Sarcoptiformes; family Quadroppiidae; genus Quadroppia; species Quadroppia sp. Gr-Ori-00064. The sequence goes on along the minus strand of JAQIXR010000226.1, from coordinate 19,690 downwards.
GTCTACTGTTATGGCATTTATGGACTCAAAATGGGTATAAGACATGACATTATCAACCAATCCATTGACTCTTCGGTGATGTGATCCCAAATAGGATCAGTTGTGGCCGTCTATGACGTACTCGCGTTCAAGCAATTGTCTTATCTGACAGCCTTTGGTCGGGCGGCCGGTCATTACGGACGGATAGGTCTCATTGGGTGCTTGTAGTCATTAATACCTAACGATGTCTTCATTGAAAGGGTCTTCGTTTGTAATGTATGCCGCGATGACCTGTTTTGCGGCAAACCTAAGGGGGAAGAAACACGACTCGTGGGAACACCCCATCAATCACGCCATTGGCGGCGCTTCCGTTGGTCTCATTTGGGGCTATAAAAGTGAATACATTTCAAACACTTTTTGTCATTTCATTCAATTCATTGCTATTATGCCTATCAGTGAAGAGCACTGGTATTGGTGCTGCGATCGGTGCTGCCTGTGCTCTGTTGGGTGCCCTCAACCTTAGAGCCCACACTCCCACTGAGTTGTGGCCCACGGGTTGGTTGTTGACAATCCCTGAAAATATAGATGACTTGCGCGAAGAGAACGGAGCGCTGGGAGGGAAGAACTATAGAGACATTCGGGTCGGTTGGAAAATTCAAGACCCGGGCCGTAAGGGTCTTGAATAGGGCTCTCAGGCCTCGACTCTCACTTTTGTCTATAATTTGAAATTAGTTTTAATTATTCAAAGCTTTTATTGATATTAGAATTAATGTAAAATAAAATAAATTGAAATTCAATTGAATTTGTTTTCAATGAAATCAATGAATGAAAACATTTTTGGATTAAATATTATAACAATTTTTAACAAAATTTAAAAGTTTTGGTTAAAAACAAAATAGAAAAACAATAAAAAAGTATTGAAATGTTTGAATCAATCACTGATTTGTTTGATAGACTGATCCAGTTTATCGATGAAGATATCGACGTGAGTGTTGTTGAAGGTCAGAGTTGTTCTCACCCTTAGAGTCGCAGAACCACTGCCTCCGCAATGGATGCCATTTTGGTGTAGAATCTGAACAGAGATTAGAATTATTTGAAAATGTTTTTCATTTTTAAACTTATATTCAATGACACAAACCTTAATGGCTTTGTCCCTGAGCTCAGGGGTTTTGAAGTCGATGGCACAGAAGGTCCCGCGCCCTCTGGCCTTCATCAATATGTTAGGGTATTTGCTTTGAACCGATTCTAACCCCTTAAGCATATAATCCCCTGTTTTGGCAATCTTTTCGATAAGGTTTTCATTTGTCATAACTTTGACGACTTGTTCGAGGAGTAGGAGCTTCGAGGGGTCGCCCAACCAGGTGTTGAAGATACGGAATGGCTGTTCGGGTCTCAAGTGCTTCTTGTAATAAAAGCCTCCGATTTGTAGTTTTTTGCTGAACGTAACGATGTCTGGGCTGTCGTCCAACTGGAAGTGCTCGTGAGCCCACATCCGACCTGTGGGTCCGCCACCCGTTTGCACCTATAGGTCGATGCGATCGATATAACAAACGATTTGTATATTCAATGCAAACCTCGTCCACAATAAACGCAACACTATTTTTGGCACAGAGTTTACGCAACTGTTGGAAGAACTTGACTGATCCGTGATTGTCACCCCCTTCCCCCTGAATCGGCTCTATAATAAGCCCGGCCACTGGAACCCCTTTGGCTGTGTATTCGTCGATCAATTGCTGGACTTCTTCGAGACATTTTCGGTCAATGTTTTCATTTTCGGTAATGTTTTCACTCAAAGGATATTTATATAGAGGATAGGTAGCGATAGGCCAGTCGAATGCGGGCACATCCACCTTATGGATGGGCTTAGAGTGAGTGCAACTAAAGTCAAATAAAGTGATATTTAGTTATAATTAATTAAAACTCAAATCGTTTTCAATAAAATTTATGTAATATTTATTGCAAACAAAATTTGAGTAAAGTTTCAAAAGACCCGGAATATAGCCTAACCTCAAGGCTCCAAATGTTCTTCCATGAAATCCTCCTCTAAATGATATAATACTAAGTTTTGGAGCACCGGGAGTTTGGTTCTCCATACATGACTCAAGGTCTTCATGACTGGGAGGACCGTTTCTGGCCTTCGATTGATGCCAAAAACAGACGGCTTTTCATGTGATTAACATTTGATTAAATTTTGGGTAAAAACCAATCAATACTACCTTTGAGGGCATTCTCTACCGAACAGCTCCCGCAGGCCATGGTTTGCACTTCTGTCAGCCCTTTCGGTGCGATCAAAAGTAGCGTTGATTTGAGTTTTTCAATGAAATCCTTCGGAGGAAGGATTCCAAGCGCCGGTCGGTTCACAAATGTCGACAAATTCTTTGGATCAGCGGCTGCTTCCAAGAGCGCCGGATGATTATAGCCAAGAGGTATGGATGATATTTGACTGTAAATGTCGAGGAAGACATTCCCGTCCGCGTCGGTCAAGAAGTTTCCGACAGATTTGGGATAATCGACAAAGAGTTGAATTGCAGAAGAATTTTGTATTGAATTCAACTCATTCTTCAGTCGAATCGATTCCGGGCCAGGAATTGCTGTAATCACCCGGGGCTGAGATGGCTCTGGAAGTCTAGCGCTAGAATAAGCTCTGATTATGGCTTCAAGTGATTTCCTATCGATAGGCGACTGAAGTAAAGAACGTCGAAAACTATTAAACATTATTTCAAAATATTTTAAATATTTTTTATGTGAATATTTGGTCGAAATATGGTTTTAAATGACTTTGTGTTTGATTTCCACGTTTTATATAAAAATTTCATTACTTTGTGATTATTTATCTCTTATATAACAATCTGTTCCCCAAACGAGAGTCTGGTTTACAACTTTGAAGGTTAGGAAACATTAAATTCAATGTATGTGTGAATCGGTTAGAACTGGAATTCATTTCACATTCAGTACAATATATATAATATTCGCTCAAATCGTTTGTTTTAACCAATATTTCACAACCTATTCCTCTATTTTTGTTTCGATGCTTTGAATCAATAAAAGCCATTTTCATACCATTCCTCTCCTCTTCACTACGCATACGTCAACAGAATTTCCCAAAAGTTTGTCAGTTATTAAAATTCTAATAATATTTATAAGAATTTTTTTCATTACTTTCGACTGATTTATGAAATTTTCGACAAATTTCAAAATAATTTATTTTTCATTAAATCATTCAATTGTTTTTTGATGAGAATTACTATGAAGAGGAAAGTCATGTCATTCTTATCTCTAAACAAGACTTTCCAATTAATTGTGATATAATAAAAACAATTCATTAATTCTTAACATTTATTATCAATTTTCAAAATACACAGAAATTATAACAAGAATTCAATTCAATTCAAACGATCAATAATTTGAGTAAAGATTCTGAACATTATTTTCGTTGTAAATAAAATTGTAATAAAAATAAATTAATTTTGATTTTGAGACCAAACGATTGAAACGATTAAATAATAAAAACTTTACATTAAAACTGAATTACATTTAAAAATTGAGACATAAATGACATTAAATGAATAGATGTTTTGATGTTTGTATTCATTGATTGCAAACAAACTCTAAACTAACAATTGATGTAATATTAAACAAATGATTGCTTTATATAAAGGGCACCCAATTGCAAACGACAGACCATTTCGTCAATCAAATCATTTATTAAAATATTAACAAAAATCTCTCGAAAACTCATTTTTAGCAAATATTTCGAAAAATATTAAACATTTCAAAAGCTCTCATAAAATACAAAATATAACTTTAAGACAGTATTTGTCGGTAGGATTGGGTCCGCCTTTTTTGGCAGCGCTTCTCAATGAGAGAATACACAATGATATGGAAAGCGCCGATAGTTTTATACATTAATTACTGCTTAACTAAAAATAAAATCTCAAATCGCAGTCATTTGTTATGCAAAATAGTTATGATTTTCATGAGATTTATCTATAATTACAAATGGTTTTGATTTGTAACACAAATTGCGATTCAATGAATGAAACGTAAAATCAAGACTAAGTCGATTGAAGTCATTGTTTGACTAGAAATACATTAATGTATAAATCATTTCCAAAATAGTCTTTCATATAATGACTGAACACTTGATTTCGTTTCACTCAATTGCTATCATTTCTGACACCAATTACTGCACATTTGAGTCCTAATTGTACTATAATTTGCCACAAAATGGAAAAGTTAGCGAAAATATCGACTTTTGATGACATGAAATATATTACAAAATATTTATAAAACAAATATTTGTATGAATTATGAAGAGATCTAAACATTATATACAATTCATTTGATTCTGAAATCGACTAAAATTGCATTTTTAGCACAAAATATGATTGTTTAGAAGTCCTAGACTTGAGTCACATGACTGACATTGTTATGGTTTGGCACTAAATCATTCATTTCGATACCGTTCCCATCGATGACTACATAGCCGTTTGAATGCTTAATGAGTTTTGGTTTCATATGATTTACACTCAATTGAGTCAAAGCATTGTGTAATACATAGCCATTGCTGTCCTTCGCCAACACACGGGTCGGCGAACTCTTTGACGACTCTTTCGGGACATTGAATTGTGTCTCACATTCGATGACATTGTCTTTTGATGGATTCAATGGATTTACAAATGACTGGCAAATGTCGTTCACTTCAGTGTTATCTTCAATCGAACTAATGTTTTGAATTTTTTTACATTCATTACGACTTTGAGGTAATGGGGGATGAGTTTGAGGTAAGGGATCCGTCTGCTCGTTGTCACCGTTAGATGAAGTCGACGACACCTCAGCGTCATAACTGTTTTGTGACCAGTCGTGTTCCAAACGCTTCTTCGGGTGCACTGAATGTTCGCTTTCATAGAGGCTTTCGATAGTAATGTATCCGTTGTTTGTTTTCGTGACATTTGTCTGCAGTTTCTTTTCTGGCGAAAAGTTTGTCAAACAATTGGTCTGCAAATGGTTTTGACGTTTGATTCCGTACTTATAATACGGACAGTTAGGAGATGTCGTTCTGGTCGACCCTCGGCTCGAATTGTTGTTGTTCTCACATATAATGCAATTGACTTTAGGGTCAGAAGTACTGCAACTCTGAATGATATTCGTTAGGCTTTTAGCCATTTCTGGTTTTGTGAACTTTGTTGTGTGAGAGGACAGTATGTTATCATCTTCTCTGATGGGCACTTCGAACAGTGAGGGTTCGCTATTGGCTAGCAATGAGTATATGCAGACCGAATGATTCAAAGGGCTGTCGTATAAGGGGTTCATCACTTCGTTTCTATGGGTTGGCATAACTATTGATGAGATCTTAGGATTGCTTTTAATGTTCTTTGGTTTGCGTTTTCTTTTACTTTGGATTCCATTCGGAATATCAAGACCTGAATCACCGCTCGAATCACTGTTTCGAGAGCACAACTCATCCACTTTCGGGAGGGGAGGTATTGAACACATTTTTGGCTTCGAGTCATTCAATAATCCAATGATAATTTGGTGGCTATCGATCTCAACGCCAGAGTCGGACGATATGTGTGCCTCAGCACCGGAAACATGTGATAAACCGCTTTCATGCTGTCCGCTGTCATTACTAACCATTCGGAAGAAGGAATCGTTTGTTTGATTCTTATAAATCAAACCCTCTGTCGACGAATTACTCGTATGTGATACCCCTGAGCCGTGTCTGTCCTTAAACAACTCGAAGTCGTCACTAACGGGTAATATCATTCCCGATGTCATGTCAGGTGTGCTATCGGTGCGAACGAACGGACAAAATATATCGCTATTATCTCTGTCATAACTATCGGTGACGAGTTGTGGCACCTGAAGGCCAGGGGGTAATTCGATTCGAAGATTTTTATAATTAACGATTCGTTGTTTCATCCATCGAACCAAAGCCGCCAAAACCATAACGAAAGACATGAGACCAAGAGTTCCACCGGCTATTAGGCCTATGATATAACCAATGTTTTGATCGACGAATAGACAGGCGTTCAATGAAGTGCTTTCACTGTATTCTGACATTAAATCCCAGTCATTGACTGTATTCGTGGCACTGATCTGAACGGCGTTCGGACCGACACTCGAATCGCAATCGATTGACAAAAAATATTGATTTTGTTTTCCAGAGATATTAAACCTTTCGGTCGTATTGTCGGTTCGGATGAGTCTTAGGGTGTAATAATCAATGGGACCATTGGGTGCCAAAGGGGGAGACCATGAAATTCGTATTGATGTCGAGTTTATTACTTCACTTCGAGGAGGATCGAGACGTCTGGGCTCTGAGGCCAGTGTTTGGGACTTCAACACTGTTTCGGGCGAACACAATGAGCTACCGGTGCAGGCCTTCACTTTGATGTCATAAGACTTAAAGCTGTCCAACGATCCAATTGTGGCCAAACAGCCATTTTCGGTGCATTTGTCGGCATCGAAGCTATGAATTATTTGATTGCACTCCACCTCATAATGAGATACCCGTCCATTTGGTTTCATAGGAGGTCTCCACCAAAGAGTAATCGAATCAGTGGTGATATTTTGTAACTTAAGACCAGAGGGCGAGTCTTCGGGAGCGTCGGCATGTGTTTGGATAAACCTAACAATGAATGACATAATTAGTGAATCGAAAGGTTGGGCAACGATTGGGATGACATACTGTGGATCACTTTCCTCACTGGGCCCGGTGTCAGAACTCCACGCGAGAACTGTTATCTTATATTTAGAGAATGGTTTCAAACCATTCAAAACATAACTTTCCACCAGATTGTCGACCATTACGTTCTGTTCTTCAGAACATTCGGGAAATTCACAGAATTTTATTTTGAATCCTTCGACGACCTATTGATGTGTTTGAGAACAATGTCATAACGAATGGTAAGGATTGGTCATATGTGTCATACCCTCTTCTGTGCCGGACAGCCCAACTTCCAGGAGACGACAGCACTGGTAGAGTTGATGATCTGAATGGGTATTAATTTTATTAATCAAATGGTTTGAATGGAAATCCAATCAATCCATACCTTGGAGTGAATTTCACTGAGTTTGTCAAGTCTTCCATCGATAGGAACAATACATTCGGCCCAAGAAATACCAGAAGAGATACCCGACAGAGAATTGGCCGAAACGGCGAACTGATAGTTAATTCCGATGTCAGGCAGTTCTAAGGCTATTGACATGTTGTTTGTGGTGACCCAATTGATGGCCCCCTGACAGGGGAAGGGACGCGGTTCTAAATGATCACAATTTTTAAAGTTAGACAAATGAAAAAATTTGGCAAAACTTTCAAAACTCACTCAAATTTTGACACCAAAAGACAGTATAATTAGAAACAGAACCACTCATTGAATTAACTCGAGGGGCACTGAACTGAACCTCATACCTTCCGCCCCCAAAGGCATAGACGTCAATATTTTTGGGTTTGTGTGGAATAATGTCGTTTCGCTCAACCGTTATTTGGGAGTAATTGAGTGAAACTCCCAAATGATTGACGCCATATATTCGGAAAGTGTACGCAATGTCTGATTTCATGTGATTGAAAGTATAGAAAGTGTTTCGGCTTTCATTCGGTTCATTGAATCCGTTATCCAAACGATTACTACTAGTCTTCGACCTCTGATTCGATCTCTCTCTGAACTCAATCGCATATCGAAAGTCATTTCCGTTCCGATACTCAACCGGAATGTGTCGCCAAAACAGAGTAATACTTCTCATTCCCTCCATATTTTTGTCGGTTTGAAACGACTCGGGAATCAATTCCGGCGCCAAATATGGAACTGAAAGGAAAAACAAAAGATAAGAAATATTCAAACGACAAGAAAATGAACAAACCGTCAGATTTGGTGGTTATGAGAAGAGAAGAGAATTCACTCCAAAATTGATCGCTTTGTGACTGAATTGTTTTGCAACGAATGCTTATATTATAGGATATGTATGGAAACAAATCAGTCAAAACATGACTCGTTTTGTGGATGCCGTCTATTATAACGGTCTGACTCTTGTACTGATTCGAGTCATGAGGAGTGGATCCGAAGTAACGGATCTCGTAAACAATGTTCTCTAAGAGGTCTTCGTCGAACTCTATATACTCGGGTGGACTCCAACTCAAACTAATGTTATTTGTATTCACTTCTAATTTCTTGAAATTCTTAGGAATATTCGGTTTAATAATACTGTAGTGATTGACGACAAAGAGCTCAGAGTTGGTCCCGAATTGGTTCCTACCCGTCAGCACGAAATTGAACTCTAAGGCTGTGTTGCGATAGGGGGGAACGGTGTCTATAGCCCATTCACAACTGTTTTCAGTGGGAACGTTACCACATCTTCGGGACAGATAACTGAAAAATATATAATTATTATTAAATTATAATTAAGTTTTGTTTTCAACAAAATCTATGCATTAAATTGAGTCTGACTTTCAATAAATCAAATGTTGTTTATTTTGGTTAAGGTTTATGTAATCAAAGCTAATGTTATAATAGTTTCAAACATAAATTGAACGCAAATTGAGATAAAGTCCAGAATTAGGACTCACTCTAATGTGGAGTTCGGATGTATTTTGTCTTCGAGTACATAACTCGTCGAAACGGCATTATAGACCGGAGTCCATGAACAGTGAAGTTTGCGATAATACATAGAAATGCACTTAAATTCTGTGACCCTTTGAGGCTTGTCTTCATTAGAGATAAACAAATAAATCAAATAATTTCAATAATAATAAATTTGACGAAAAGTCAAACAAATGGCTTACAGCCGACTGTGATGTGAGTGACACAGACCAGGGGGTGATGATCGAGACCAGAGATGTTGAGCATACATAAGTACATACCAGTGTCAACGGAGGACGCCTTGTCGACGACCAGTTGGACAGCGGTTGAGTTAATGACATGAATCTTATCATTGCTATAGAATTGTTTGTTAAACTTAATCGAAAGCATCGAAGAATTCACTGAATATATGTTATTCTCGTATGAAATGGTTTTGTTATTCAATGAACACTCCATTAATAGTCGATTGCCATCCAAAAGGGTTTGGTCGGGAGTCATAACTGGGTTTCAATTGCAAAACACAGACATTAATCAATAAGACATTGAATATTATCTTCAAAAAAAATTAATTAAATATTTGTAAACAATTCTGACTTTAATTAATATAACAAATAGTTTATAACTATTATTGAAAACCTGATTAAGTAATCATTTTGTCATTAAATATTCAAAGAATAATATGAATATAAAAACAATTTTAACAAAAAAATTGAATAAATTAAGAAATAATTCTTAATTTACGAATAATTCACAGAAAATGAGGAAAAATATATTTATATTTTTAGAAGTAATCAACAAATTGTCAAAACAGTTGTTATGCAACTGAAGAGACGATTAGATTTGTTATCAATTTATACATTAAATAAATACTGATTAATAGTTATTAAAAATTATCAAAAAAGACGATTACCTCCGATGTTGGTCGAGGCAGAGCCCCAACAGCTCAATACCTGAGCTATATTTGATGTCCAAATCGTTATGACAGTTAGGCCCACGACCAGCACATTCTCGATACCACTTTTGTAATACATTTCTTGTTATTTGTTTTAATTACAAAACATTTTCAACAATTGTTTGAAAAAAATATCTTTTCATTTGATTCTGTTTTAAGGAAAACAGTTTTAGTGTGGAAGCGATGAGACGTGTATTGCATCTGAAAAAAGAGAAGTTTTTATAGTTTAGAAAAAGTGTAATAAAACTAAAGTGAAGGCGAAAAGTGGTTAACAATTATCACTATTTTGTTCACCACTTTCTCCAGAAATGTTGGGTTCGGTTAGGATTAAGTGGTGCCGACATTTGGCCAAACATTACTGTAAGACAAGTGTCTCAATAGTGACAGAACAGAGATTAGGACTTCTTTAAGAGGCATTCATTCGATTCTTTTGCAAATAATTCCTAAGTTTAGGTCAAATTACTTGTAGTTTAAACACATGAAGATTGGATAATATGTTATATAAGACATTGAAAGCAATGAAAGCAACGAATATATGTGAAAATAATCCCAAATTCCCAACCGATCAGAAGAGGGAGAAAACTAGTTATACGAATGTTATATTAGAGGCAGAAATACCTCAAAAACAACTCTCTTTACAGTACTTTACAGTCTGAAAGACGACTGACTTCTAGAATGGCTTTCAGGGCTAATCGTCTAAAACATTGAGTGAAGAAAAATGTAAACCAGTATTAAATAAATTATAAACAAATATTCGTTTCGCACATACACTGCATGACTACATCACCACTAGATGTTCAAAAAAAGTATACACTTTTGGGGCCGTTCGCAAAATATCGCTTTCCGGACTCCCTCGCCGTAATACTAACTTCTCATTCGGCCCGACCCCTCCGAAGGGTAGGTACTATTTGTATGACCCTTTTCTAAAAACTAAAGATCAGTATTAAAGCCACGCTTTTGACAGTGAAAGTGAATGTTTTTGGAGTGGAAACCAAAAGAGAGGGAATGTTGTGTTAGCCCTGAGATAACAAAAAAAAGTGTCTCTAAAGGCAAAGGGGAGAGAGGGAGGGAGGGGGAGAGAGAGCAAAAGAGAGACCGAGAGAGAGGCCTAAGTCTAAACTTATTGGTCAAATGTTAAGAAACATTTCATTTAACAACTCCTAAAACGCTTTAATTTATTGCCCTTTTATTCATTATTTCTTGTTTTTTCCATAAGATTACAAACAAAAACCTCAAACAAAAAGTCAACTGTTTTTCAAAATTTTTGTTTTTCTTCAGTAAAACTAATAATACTTTGTTATTATAATTGAAATTTTATGAAAAACATTTGATGTTAATATTTAGCAAAGAAAACGTTAATACAAATTCTATACGACTTTAATCTGGTCTAAAATTAATGAATAAATCTTTAGCAAAGACTGGTTTGAGAGACAAATCCATAACTCATTACAATAAATAGGGATTATTTCATGTGATATGACTTGACATCAGATTAGATATGGTTTCAATTAAAGGGCAAAACTGTTATGAAAATAAAAGTTTTAAAAATGCAAAACAAGTTAATAACGAAAACATGAATTCAAATAACAAACTAATGTCAAAAATTATATTCAAATAAGGATTAGATTTAATGAACAAAAAGTTATTGAAATATTAATATCAATGGTTTGTGAAAACAATTGTTTTGTATGTCTTATAAAAAATTTATTGCATTTTAAATATTAATATTATTTTTAAATAATTTCTTTCACTAAAATATTGCCGGCTTTTAGTCATTGGGAATAAAGTTATATTCATTTCATTGCGTCAATTGAAGTGAGTTTTAAATAAATAAAAAATATTAAACAAATTATAAGACGTAATGAAATGTTTGAAAAATAAAAATTAAATAAAAATATTATTTAAAAAATCGATTAAATGTTTGATAATTTTGTTACAAAAATAACAATATTTTGAAATATAGAAAACCATTGCATTTAAAGTCAATACAAGAGATTGTCATTAATTGTGATCATTGAGACCAAGGATTGAATTGAGTGTCAGTTTAAATGAATGTGTATTTAAATAAATATTACATTCAATGTTAAACACAATTAAAACATTGAATGTATTTGTTGTGAATCACAAACATATCATTCAATACATTCTGTTCACTCGAGTCACAACTAATGCATAAAATGGCGAACATTTCGACCATTCATTCAATACATTCATGAATTATAACTATTAATACACTCTTCAGTCAAACACAGAACTCATATTTAAGACAAATGTTAATCATTTAAACAATTAATTAATTGATTAAAACTTTAAAAGTGTTGACAAATAATAACTATAAATATATAACTAAAACAAACCTTCGGTATTGAAGAGACGTTTACTTCACAGCAAAGCAATGAATGAATGCTTTTATGACTTTCCTATTCATAGGCCGTATTTGAAACCAAAAGTCAATATCAGTTGATTTGAAGTACTTTTAATTGAATCGAATATTAAAAATATATTTTCACAAAATTAACGACAACTCAAATGAAATCAATTGACAATTGAATTACATTTTTGTTTTTGTTGTATTCAATTCAATACTCAATTTCAATGTCAATGCAACTCAACTTCAGCTGAGATTTGTTCAAAACTATGTCCATAAATAACGTGCGTTTGTGTCACAAGCGGTGGTTTGCCATACAATAGTGTCGGTGCGAACAGACCTGTTATGCGATTTATGCGATGGAAATGCCATAACCATGAGTGCCATCAACACCCATACCTTCCTCTGGTGTGATGTAGTGTCGGTTCAGTCACTCAATAACTGATTTTATGATATTTTTGTCACATTTCATACACTCTTCAAATCGTGTTTAAATCAATGGTTTGATTGAAAACAGGTTTAAAACAATATTTTTTTAAAACTTCATTCAATCGTAACTTAATTTATAACCAATTGATTGATATTTTTCTAATCATTTAAAGCCAAACAAATGTTAACTGTTTTTAAAGAAATTAAAACTTTTCATAATTTCACTCTTAAGTGATCCCTGTTCTCAAAGCTCAGGTAGTTTTAAAGGAATATTCGCTTTACTTCTTTGGCATACATTTTAAGACCAAAAATATATCATTTGTAAAACATTTACCACTTTTTTAATGACTTTTAGCCCCTGAATATCGTTAGCCCCTGTCCGCCACAAAATAGCCTTGATGCTTTCACTGAATTATTGTTACAATGAATTAATTATAATTAATACTATAATATCAAAGAATTGTCGACTAATTGGTGAATGCAATTACAAGGCAATTGAACCCTGGTTTTGATGTTTGTCAAATATCCGGGACATCTATAATGACATCTATAATGAAAATCTATCCGGAATTGAAACTAATTTCCATTGGAAATGAAGTTTCAAATATTATAAACATTTCACTCAAATAAATATACTGTTAAATAGGTTTTGGTTTTGGTTTAAATGCAATAAATAAAGTGTTTTAACAAAAATCGATATAAATTACATAAAAAGTTTTCCACAAATCAATGTCTTGTCTCAAACATAGGTTTTATTGCTTTTGAACTTTGCTCTGAATTTTTTGCGTTTGAAATCCAGTATAAAAAAGAGAAACGAATTAATATTTTATGACTTTTTCCCCACTTTTTTCATTTTGAAATTTATTCTCAAACCTACGATAGGCTCAAAAAACTTATACGAAATAATTGAACATTTTTTCCAAATTAAATAAAAGAGAAAATGAATTGAAAACATGAATACAAAATGAATTACTATTTCATAGACTCTGTATGTAATGATTCCTTTGATTCTAATGATTACTAATGAATATTCTGTTTAAATAAAGTTTTTTATTATGAAAGCAATGATGAATACATTGAATGAATTTAATGCTTTATAATTAAAATCAATGAATAGATTGTAATTTATATAAAAGTTATACAATATTACTGTATATTCACTTCTGTTTGTATTAATTGTATTTATTTTTGTATTATATTTAGAATATATTAATCTTTCATATCTTACGGAAAGATATGATACCAGTAGTGGACAGGCGTTTCAATCAATATAATTGTATTATACAATTTGTTTAGTAATATATAAGATATTTAAGATATTTAGTAATTATTTTCCTATCGTTTTATATTGAAATTCTTCTGTCGTCGAGTTTTGCGAAAAACAATTATAAGAATAATTTAATACTTAATAAACAATAAAATGAAACTCAATAATAGAGTAGTTATAACTTATACTGTATTACAGAACACATAAATGATTAAAATTATGCTCAATATATTAGACATCAATATTTCAATTATTTGTTTTGATTGTTATTAATATTTAATATTAATTTGATTTCTCTTTTGTCGAAATATTCAGTGAAAATGACTCTAAAATTGACAAAAAGTCCATTTATTTCAGTTAAGAATATATTTGTATTATTGATGGCAATAATGATTAACATCTGTTCAGATAAGCGACGATTTTGTTGGATATCCGTTGGAATCGTTTAATATAAACCCGAGTTTGGCTAACAATTTGGATCGAGTTCTTGTTCCGGGAGGTTTTATTCAGGATAGGTTGGGAAAGGCATTTAGAAAATATAGAATCATTTAAATTGTTTTGACCCCAGAATTGAACGCCTGGCCTGTGATATAGCATCCGATTTGGCAAACGAGTCATTCGTTGCCTTATGTGTCCTTAAAGGCGGTTATGTTTTCTTCAATGACTTGTTGGACAAAATAAGACATTTCTATAGATATAGATATGCCAACAGTTCCACAGAATCACCAGATTTTGCACAACAAATAAGAGTTGAATTCATTCGACTCAAGAGTTATGAAGACGAGAACTCGACAGCAAATCTCAAAGTCATCGGAATTGAAAGCTTGGAAACGCTGAGAGGAAAGGTATCTATGAATGGATTGAGTTTCGAATTGATTCTAATTATCAAATATTAAGAACGTGTTGATTGTGGAGGACATCGTCGATACGGGCAATTCAATGGTTAAACTTCTGGAAGTTCTCAAGAATTTTGACTTGAAATCGATTCGTGTGACCAGTCTTTTCGTGAAGCGGACGCCACTCAGCAATGGCTATACCCCTGACTGTGAGAGCAATCAAATGATCGATAGTTTGTGTTATAATTAATTTGTTTGTATTCTCTAAACAGACGTTGGTTTCAATATTCCCAATAAGTTTATCGTCGGATGTAATATGGATTACAACGAATACTTCAGAGAACTCAATGTAAGTGTGTTTTGACACCTGAAGCACCTGAAGCACAGGTGATGTGAATTGAATTGAATGAATGATATGAATAATTGCTTTATTAACAGCACGTCTGTGTTATGAACGAAATCGGAAGACAAAAATATTCAATGAAAAACATTAAGCAATAGAAAACAACACTTTTTTTCTCTATCATTTTGTGGCAATAAATTCATTGAAAACTGTATTAAACATTTACTCTAATTATAACTTATTTTCATTTTCATTATCAATGTTTTGACACTTTTTATTTGAATGTTTTTAATAAAATTATTGATATTTGTTATCACAAAAAAATATTTTTAGAATCATTTCTTTTATTAATAAATAGTCATAAAAACTGATCAAAAGTTTTATTAATAATAAATAAATTTTAAGAAATCAAACAATAATTGACACAAACTTTGAACAAAACATTAATTTTTATTTTATAATAATTTTGATTTAGAAATAATTGTCTTTAAAACAATATTTTTGAAAGTAATGAAATATTTATAGAATTAATACTAATTTTCTTCAAAATGAATAAAAACTAACGAACAGTAAAATCGAGATAAAAATATATTTATATAAGACTTCTAATCAGTCATTCAATCAATAGATATTACACTAAAGGATATAATAATAAAAATATAGGAATTCATAAATATTTTTTTGTCGTTCATTAGACTCATTACCGAAAATATATTCAAAACTCAACTCAAAGATCACTTTCATCTCCTTATCCTTAAATTGTGAAAAAGTCAGTAAATATCATACAATTATATCACACAAACTGACAAATGATCTTCAAATTTGCATAAAAGTTAAGAATTGATCAAAACTTGTATTATTATTCATCAAAAATATTGTGAATTAATTTTAAAATAAAAGCTTTGATTAACTTTGAGCTAAATTTGGCCGAAAAGCAAAGATTTAAAGTGAAAACAACTCAAACATAATGTCATTAACGGCTCAATCGATTTCAAAATGAATACTGAAATTAGAATTCTTTACATTAAATAACAATAATCACAATTGAAAACAATTTAGTAGTCATTGTCGGAAAGGTCACAAACGTCTGGGTCGTCGAGATCCAAATGACCCTCATTTGCGTTTGGGTCACAAATCAATTCAGTGCTAATGTTATTGTTGTTATTGATAATCAAATCGTTATTATTAATGCATTTGTTATTCCATTTGTCCTTGTGCTGTTCCAGACCGAACCCCTCGTCATAATTACCCCTTTCCATAAAGAGTTGTTTGAAGTGCGGAATGCAATACAACTTCTCTGCTGTGATCGTGAAGTTGTCTAATCTGTGGTTCAATGCAAACAAAAAACAATACAATTCAGACCGTATGTCTCGTATGCAAAGGGTTGGGCATTTAGGGCTTACCTGAGATTGCATTTGCACTTAAAACATCGAAAACAATTCTTGTGAATTCGGATTCCACTGAACTCTAACTTTTCCATTGGGTATAGTTTTGTGAGACAGACATAACAAACATCAGAAGCACTGTTATTATCACCACTTGTTTCGCACTATAATTTTGTGACAAAAATCAATCATTTGTTTAAATAACAAAAAATTCATTCATTTTAATCATTTGTTTATTTAATTACAGATTATATTCGTTTGAAAGACAATTCAAATGCAAATATAATTGTAACAAAATATGTATGCAATGCATTGAAAGCAAATTCAATCAATAGTTATATCGATTTTAACCGAATATTTGCTGTAAAATAAGTTAACTATAAATTCATTTATGTCTTAAATATAATAAAAGTTTAAATTAAAGCTCAAAAAAATTATTAAAAAGAAATCACAAAATGATTTGTATAACGGTTTTGGATAACAGATTGTCATATATTTTATATAATTTTATACGAAATCAACAGAATTGAGGCACAGATTGGGAGATGACTTCCTGACCGCCAGAGCAGAAGTCGAGTGAAAAGTCACTGTTTAGAGGAATATATGAAAAGAAGTGAAATATTGTTTTAATTATATATTTTGAGATCAGTTTTGGTTTTAGTATTCATTTGGATTGACATCAAATGCAGAAGAGGACAGGCATTCAATGGTTTATGGATTGCAATAATCAATAAACAAAGGGATTAATCGAATATAACACTGAATCATGAATTATATTCAGGGGTAAAACAAGATGAGAATCAAAATAATTATTGTATTAAATGTTTTCATGCTTTGCATACAAATTAGTTGTCTATCAATTGATTAAAATAATTAGATTTTCATTAATATAAGCTCTGAAGGCATTAGAAGACACTTGGGATCACTTACCACAAAGCGATTGACTCGAGCTTTGGGTTTGTCGACAGGTTTGACCTCATCTTTGATGGCCTCGAATTTCGCCCTCAGGTTTTTGGTGGTATCGATGTGTGGAATAAACTCTTCCTCGTCGTCATAGCCGTTGTTCTTCTTGTTCTCGCGGTCTATCTCTGCGGACCAGTTCTCGAACTTTGCCTTTAAATTTCTGGTCATTTCCGGTTCCACTTGAATGTCGTCATCGCTCTTAAGACTCGACTGAACTGTTCATCACATTTGAAGACATTATAAATTGTATTCAAAGTCACATCAAATCAAAACTCACTTATATTTGGATCTCTTTCTTGAGTGGATTCGCGATTGTGTTCATTAGGAGGAGTACTGCGTTTGACAGGTTTTGGGACACCGTTTGAATGGCTTTCCATTTGGTTTTCCAGTGCTTTGAACTTATCAACCATTCTCTTAGTTGTGTCCACTTTTGGAATCTCTTCGATCAGATCCGATGATCGAATGACATTATCATTCACTACCACATTGCTCTCATACGTGTCCTTCACGTTGCCATCCCTGGGAGGAGTCATTGTATGTCTCTTTGGCTCTTTTTGTGTCTCTTTCGGGAGATTCTCGAAATAGGAGAACCTTTGCTGAAGTTGAACCGAATCTATGCTAATGTCGTCCCCTATCGGTCCACCACTTTTGATGACAACTCCATTACTTTCCGACTTTTTATTTGAATCAATTGAATGGTTTGAGTGACCATTGAGTTGAGATGTCGGCCCTCTTGTGGCCGAAGCGTCGATTTCTTTGAACTTATTTCGGGCTTCTTTTGCAACGGATTCACTTTCGGCAAATACTTGGATTTCGTCCTCCCTTTCCCTCTTCAATCGCTCAACTCTTTGTTCCTCTGATTCGGTCTCGTTATCAACTGATCCGCTTTCGAACTTCTCTTTAATGGTTTTGGCAGAAGAGTCGAAGACAATACTCTCTGACCAATTGGTGGGACTTTCGTTGTGGGACTCTTTGACAGCCCTCTCGTAGACCTGTTTCAGAGACTCAGATCGGCCTAAACTCAACTTTTTGCGCAAAGCCTCCAATTCTTCTTTAGTTGATTCCGACTCATCTTTGTTACCACTCATAGCTCCAGATTCCCACTGAGTCTTAAGTGAAGACAAACCACTGAACACTACTTTGTCTTCATTTTGGTTGTCATTAAGTTCTTCATCACTGGAAGTGTTTGACTCCTTCTCACCCGAAACAGCGCTTTGATATCTATAAGACATTTGTATATTATATTCAATTGAAGACAATCTCAAGACATGACTTATAAGCCCCTGACTTAGGGGTATAATCAATGATAAACGTGAACTCACTTTTGCATCCTTTGGTGAAGACTTTCCGACCTCTGAAGCGAAGATTTGTCGATATTTGTCTGAAGGTTGTTATGGTCTTCGGGTCCCGACTCAAAGCGGTTGCGAATATTCTTCAAATCAAGGGTTAAATTATTGAACTGATCCTCGACTTTGGTATTGGCTGTCAATAAATGGCGACAAACAAAGAGTTTAGTCAACAATAGCAGAGAAAGTGATTGTTTTGGTTGAATGTCATCTCATTTATCACACAATGATATCCTGGAAATGAGAGGAACGGTAGGTATGCAACGACTTCCTCTCCAAACATACCCTACCTCTGTCTGACTCTCCCAACCCCTTATCAATGGCTCTTACATTCACTTCTCAATTGTTTTCAATGAAAAACACATTAAAGGCTTTGATAACCAAAAAAACACTTTAAAGGGTCAAAAACCAGTCAAAAATCACAACAAAAGACACAAAAATTGGTTTTCAAACAAAAATCGACTCAAATATAATGTCTATGCGATTGAAGGGGTATTTGACTTACATCTAACCACTTCAGGGGGCAATTCCTGAGGCGTGTTCTCACGTATAATCACTTCATATCTTTTGGGATTTCCTTTGAATCAAATTTTCAAATAATTATCATATTTTCAAACATATTATAATTTATAATACAGTGCTATCACTGCTCGCACAGGGATTAGTCAGTGCTAAGGTATTGCAAATGGCCAGTGCAACATACAGTGCAACATACCTGTGCCTATTAGAACAGGTATGTTATGGCAAACACATAGAGCGAGAGCACAGAACAACTCATCAGTGTTTGCGAAAATGCATTTAATGAACGATATATACAATATTTGCGCCGAAAAAGAGCAAAATTAACGTTACTTTTAAGGGGTATTCAAATATGAAAGCATTATATTAAGCGATAAGTCATGCAATGCCTGAGAGAATAAGTCTCACAAACTTTATGACAATTAATGCCCAAATTTTGTGACTTATATTTGGGACAACATTTTTGAATATTTATGGCATACAATAAGTTATGATAATTGAATTGAAAGAGTCTTTGTCTGAAGAGCTTTGATAATGATTTTCGTTATGTTCTGTAATCAACATTAACTACACGTAAAGAATGCTCTAAAAGTAATGACTAGGGAATTGACTTGAAGTCATTATGACTTTTTTTGCCGGTTCATAGGCCGGCCACAGGAGTTCGGGGGCCGACCGATCATGTATTGAGGGTCACTTTAGCGAATTTTTATTTTGACTATAAATG
>JAQIXR010000225.1:0-38774 GCA_034700825.1 Quadroppia sp. Gr-Ori-00064 | reverse complement strand
TCACGGTTTGAGGGAACACTCACAGAGCTGAGGGATACTCGTTCTTAAGGTAGATGTAAGTGAATTGTAAGGGACACTTAAGCGTTCTCATTGACACTCACGAGATAAGTGAGAACCAGTTAAGTGAAGATCGAAACAAAGCTTAAGGGTTAAAAGTCAACTTTTGTTTCAAATATCAAACGAATGAAAATTTGTTATAAATTATAACAAATACAGTAATTGAATGACTTTTTTATAACAATTTCTGAATAAAAACCAAATGAAAATTAATGAAAATTACAGTCAATTTAACCCTTTATTATAATTTATTTATCAATGAAATGATAATCAAAAATAAAGTAAAGAATAATTGAATCAATTGTTTGAAAATAAATGTCAAAAAAACTTACCAAAAGTTTAGTTTGAAATCACTTCAAAACAGATATGCATTTGTTGTGAATTACTGTCGAATGAATACTTCAAACGAAATGTTTGCTTATGATTGTGAAAAACAGTGGTATGAGTGACAGGTGCAGCACAGGTAGGTCTTGGTAGGATCATTAGAATGGAATCACACACCAGTTGCTTAAGTATTGGACGAAAAGAGACTGAAAAAAAACTTTCACATAATAGTGAAGTCGGGAATCACTTGACTCTCAGAGTGTTATTATTTACGCACACACCGGTAGCCAAGCATAAGTCCTGCCCTTCCTCTCAAAAAATCTTGTTTAGATCTTTTTTGAGGCTGCGTCTGTCGGACAGGCTGTACGCGTGCCAACAGTGCCAAACATACTGTGCCAGCACTGCATCACATGAGACCTGTCCGAAGAGATGAAAGCTATCGATGCCTTCAATGGATTGAATGCATCGATAGTTTCCATAAAACATTACAGACGATAACAACCAGCCATTCGTTGATCGCACCGACACTTAGCTATTGGGCAAAAACTTTAGGTTTCGATAACAAATTGACGGAAAGGCATAACAAAGCCATTCCTTATGCTATTTAATAGAGCTTTAATTAAAGATATTTAATATAAGAGTCAATGAATATGACATGAAATCTCGTTCTCATTCATAGCAAACATTTATTAATGCATTTATTGTTTCAAAATTTAAATCATTTAATCAAACAATACTTTTCTCAATCATTGCTCACTTTTGTTTGAATTTATTCAAAACTATTTCAATCGTTTCGAAGACAACTTGAGTGCAAATATTGTTTTTTTTTTTGTGGCATTTGAATCACAAAACACTTTTCAAACGTAAGATTTGTTTTATTTGTCGGAAAATTATGTTTAAAACGATTAGTGAATGTAAAAAATATTTAGCATTGAGTTTGCAATGAAATTATTGAACTATAATATGGGAGACAATTATTCAGTAATTCTAAACTCAAAGTAACAATAGTTTCAAACTTTAGGCTAAAGTGAGAATTATTTCGAGATTATTGAAAATATGAGGTTTTTAGGAGATATTTAGAGGTATGACAAACATAGGTGAGTAATATCATAGAATAATACACCTTAACTGTGAAACAACCCCTGAATGCATGTCTTCTATTAGTAATTAATATTTCATTTAAGTTTAAAACCGTTTAACAAAAGCATTGAATTTTTTCATTACTTTAAAGTCTATTCAAATAATTGTTGAAATTTTTGTTTAATTGTTTTCTATTAATTGAATGAAAAAAAATTCAAATAACGATGACCTCTAACCCAACCACTGTATGCAAAGCCCGTGCGAACCCACTCTGGCATCCATTCAATTTAACCACGGTTTTCGAACAACATTATACGGGTATGTAATTTAATACACCTTACCCTTGGTCACACTCACACCAACCTGTCGATCAAATATATTCTTGGTCTGTGCATCAGGTGTGCCGACGAAGGGCTTCGAGATATAGGGGCTTAAAGTTTGATAAAATTATATACAAATACATACCTGTGATTAACCTCTATATCAAAGCGCCCTCTCTTTGGGGTTTAGTGTATTTTAAGTGATAATTACCGTCAATCTATACCCTGGGTTAGAGTCAGGATGATCAGGGTTAGAGTCAGGGTTAGGGTTTGGAAACATGTGAAAACGAATTGAAAAAATAGATAATTTTTTGATAAAATGTTTGTCAATTAAAGTGAAATTCAATCATAACTTGAAATGAAATCTTGAGTTAAACTGAAATGTTTGAGACAAACCCTATTCGAAACTTTCGGTTAACCCGATCTATGATTAAATCTGACCCTCACCCAAATGCCATGACATTAACCAAGGTTAGATCTGATCATCACTGTTTCACTACTTGAGATGTTTATCACTTTTGTCAGCCATTCATATATAGTGTGAAACATGTATTGAAAATAAAAATAGTTATAATTTGCTAATAAAAATCATTTGCAAAACAATTACAATATTTTCATAATTTGTTATATTTTTTAAATTCATTTTTATTGATAATTTTGACCGAGAATGGGTTCGGACGGTAGGGATGGGTTGGGCTGTCGTGTGAGGGAGACATCTATTGTGTGAAAACATTTGTTTGATTTAAAAATTTATTTATTTATTATTATTTAAAATTAATTTCATTTTAAATGCATTTTTAATGACAAATAAATACAATTTTCTTCATTAATGACCACAAACTCAGATCCAAACCAGTCTGAAGACAACCGAGTGATGAGAGAGGAAGACATCAACCAAAACGAGTGGCAAATGACTGAAGACATGAATGACTCGATTATCACTTCAGACAACAATTCATCAAATTTTGTAAGACTTTTGAATGTGATATCAATTGGGATCTAATTATGGTTTGCATTGCTTTGTGGGGAACGGTATGCAAGGAATGGGAGTACGCAATGAGACGGGAAATGCAGCAAATTGTGCCCAACCTATGGTTAGGTCCATACGCGTCGGCCCTCAAGTCAAAGGTATGTCATATGATGTCATGTCTTGAGTTGTAATGTCTGTCCAAAGGGGGCCGAACTGTCGCGAGTGGGCATAACTCACATCATTTGTGTCCGCCAAGAGATTGAGTCCCATTGGATTCGACCCAACTTTGCGGATCAGTACCACTACCTGACCCTCAACATCGCCGATACGCCGACGCAAAACATCATCCAATACTTCGATGACGTGAGACAATCGATGACCACTTCATCACCACTTAATTGCTCTCTTTGTCTCCAAAGGTCACCAAATTCATTGACGGCTGTCTCGAACAAAGGGGTGCGGTCTTAGTCCACGGGAACGCCGGTATCTCCCGTTCCGCTGCGCTCGTCATCGCATATATAATGCTAAAACAAAATCTTGTAATCATTTGACTCTTCTTTTGATTCTTTGTCACAACTAATGACCAAATGTTTGTCCATAAAGACGGCAAACGATGCCATTCGTGTCGTTCAGAGCAAACGGTTCTGTATTTTCCCGAACGAAGGCTTTCGACAACAGCTCCAGGAGTTTGAGTGCATTGCTAGGGCTAAAGGAATACCCCTTTACTCCAATGGTATTGAATGATACATTTTGGGGAAGTGTTTGAAAATGAATTGATTTTTGTATTGTTTTGTCAACAATAGGAGGAATGAAGAGACCATTGAGTGATGAAGACTATGAAAACCTGGACTCGAATCAAATGAATATATCAATGGATTCGTGAATTGATTGACAATTATATGAAGAATGCATTGAATTATATGTAAATACAGTGAAAGAAAACTTCAAAATATGTCCAAAACATATGAAAATGAATAAAAATTTTTGTTTCATTTATTGTATGAATAGTTTTATTATTTCTTCACCAAATGATTCAAAACTAAGTCATAGTTATCGTAATTATCAGTGAAATCACAAATGATTTATAATTTTCTCTTAAAGTTTATAAACATTTGAAGTGAAATCCATTCGTAAAAACATTTAAAAGAAAGAGAAAAATACATTTCGTGTGCATTAAAACCTTCGACAGAGATAGTCATAATGAGAGCACAGACAGGGGTTCGTAAGAAATAAAAATTGTGTCCATTTGTTGACGCCTTCAATGAAACACAAATACATTGCTAAACGACTAAAAAGTTTTTGTTTTGCTTTTTTGCATTGAATTTATAAATGAGTTGAAAATTATAGCAAAAAATGATTGATTATTTCAAATGAAATGATTCGATGAAAAGTGTTTCTCAAAATTGAATGCTTTTTGTATTTAAATAAATTCACACTTTTTTGGCCGAAGTCTTGTTTCGTACAAACCCTTTGGCCTCCTTTACCAGACTTTCCACATCTTCTTCAGATACTTCGTCTTCAGATTCGGATCCCTTTCGTGTGTTTCGCTTCCTTTTGCTCATCGAGTCGTCCTCTTCTTCGGAAAGGCCTTCCTCTTCTTCATCTCTGGCCCTCTTCTTAGCGCCTGATTGTCATAAATAATCATCAAATTACATCCAATGCCTCAGACAACCGACATCTCAACACTTACCTCTTTGAGCCGCTTCTCTCTTAGGCCTTCCAATCGAACCCTTTTTAGGACTCTTTTTGGCGCTTTTGCGACCTCTGAAGTCATCATCACTTCCTTCTTCTTCATCAGAATCGACTTTTTTGGACTTTCGTCGCCCTTTTGGTCTCTCTTCTTCCTCTTCCTCTTCGTCGTCGATATCTTCAGAGTCACTCATTTGCTTTCGCGGCGACTTTCGGGTCGGTTTTTGTCGTCTTTTAGTCTGTTTTTTAGGTGTTTTCTAACAATAAAAAACAATTTAAAAAATTGAATCAAAATTAAATCAAAAAATTCAAACCTTTTTCTTCTTTCCCCAATCGCTGTCAGATTCGGACGTCTCATTGTATCGCTTGCGAGGCCCCGCCCGACCCCCTCTTTTGTGTTCGACCTCCCAATCACTTTCTGAATCACTGCCTCGTCTTTTGCCGCGTTTTGGTTTGTAGTCCTCTTCGGACTCACTTTCCCAGAGGTCATCATCACTGACGACATAGTCATCTAAAGATACAACTGATTTGTTGGTAGGCTTTGATTGCAATGAAGACCTTCGCGGACGTCCTCTTCCTTTGTGTATACCTTTGTTTCTCGCTTTTGGCGATTGGTCTTCGCTTTCGTCTTCTTCTTCGTCGTCCACCTCTTCGTCATCTTTTCCATCTCTGTCTTCGTCCGACTCTTCCTTTTTGCTCTTTTTGTTAGTCAGGCCCTTAGGTCGACCCTGGGGTCTCCCCTTCTTCTTCGGCTCTTCTTTCTTCGGAGCCTTCAACTCTTCCTCCTCTTCTTCATCTTCGGACTCTTCATCTTTCTGTTCCATGTCTTTGATATCTTTTGCTTTCTTTTTGCTATTCTTCTCTTCCGAAGCCTTTTTGTCATTCTTCTTGAGGTCGGAAGCGATGGAATCGTTATCTTTCGTGTCGTCGTCTTCATTGACCTCAACCTTCTTGGAGTCGGATTTGCTGTCATTCAAGTCCTTCTTCGGACTCTCGTTCTTCTCTCCGTTGACGGCATTCTCTTCGCTCGTCTTCGAGTCATTAGTGGTATCGGATTTGTTGACACTTTTGTCGGAATCGGTAATCAATTGGTATTTATAAGAGTTCGCCAAAAGACTGAAAATGTCTCCGTTTGTCAACTCCTGAGACATGTCTTTCTTAATGATCTTCGGAGTATTCGAAGAGTCTTTCGAGTAATAAAAGCATGGATTCACGTGTTGCTGACCATCGATGAGATCGGGTTCACAGAGAAGACAATACATTAGTGTTAATCAAATGCAAATCAAATGAATGTAAAAATCAATTCAAATCCTAAACTAAGATAACTACAGACTGACGAAGAAGTGGATCAAATGATTAATACAAACCGAAGTCAAATGTATTTCTCCATTAGTGGTGACTTCGATGAAGGCGTGATTTCGCGACACTTTCTTATCTGAACACTATTTCGATCAAAGAGACAATCAATGGTTACTTTCATGGCATACAAGAGGTGACAGTGAGTGAGACAATGGCACACAAGACAAGACAAGACACCGCTGTCGTCGTCGATGTCATTGTCGACAGCAATACAATTGACACAAACTTTTGTCATAACATTAGAACAAAAGAAGTCAAATACAAGACATTTGATGATAAAGAAAAGACATTCGCTTTGCCATTGAATGGCAGTTCAAAGACATTCAAATGTGAGATAAGGCGAAGAAGGGCTCAAAACAGGGACTTATGTCACGTGAAAGTCATGGCAAACAAAGAGGTCTTACGTCGAGAAGGACTCCTCTGCCGAGTGTTGTCTTTCCGACAGTCAGTTCCACTTCTTTGTTGGTCTCATCCAATGACTTGAGGAATATCGACATCTTTGCTGATTATGAACAAAGATTTGGATCAAACAATTGTATGTCAAATGTGTGTAATAGCAGTGAATCCAATGAAGTCAGCGATCAGTCAAATGCCGCCACAACTCAATTGTCGGCCATTTTTTTGTCAATTGTTTTGTCAATAAATGCTTTTGAATCCCAAACATAGACTGCGCTCAAACACAACCCAAACCCAACCCAAACCCAAACCCATTCGACATATGAAACGAATTCTTAATTTAAATCTCTTTTTGTGGCAAACATTTAATGAAGTTTTACTTCATTTTCAAACACTCTTCTCATGAAAACATTGTCTCAATTGTTGTGAAGAAAACAAAACATAATTTTTATCATTTGTTAAGTCTTTTGACTTTTATTGAATAAAGTGAAAAAGTTTTCATTATTTGTGAAATAATTTTATTTAAAAAAATGTTTCATTTTTTAGTTGAGATTCCTTTGGATATTCTTAACCATTGAAATGAATGAGATTTGAATGATATTTATATTTGTGTCAAATTTGACGAATAAATGCAATTCAATTCAATACTATTCACACATTCATGTGAAATAACGGTAGTTATGAGACTCTGAGCACAGGGATGTCATATGAGATGTCACTTTGAATGTGTTTGAAAACTTTTTCGCATTTCCTTCAATTCTAACATTAAATGACAATTAATTTTAATATAAATCTCTTCATTAAAAGCCATTTATTTACTATCTCTTATTAATGGTTCAAAAATAATAAATTAAAAAATAATTAAATATTTTTTTATTAATTTTATTTAAATTCATTCAAACATTGATTCGCGAAGTCATAAAGCGCTGAAAAAGTGCTATTCATTTGAAATGTGTTACCATTTGTGCCATCGATTCAACCAATGTTTGCATCAATTGATTGTTATCTTCAAAAACAATATTTTTCATACTTTTAATTAAAGACAACTTTTGAGAAAATATTTCAAAAGACGAATAAAATGATTCAAAAATTTTATTAACAAAAAAGTAAAATAAATGAAGACATAAAACATTGCAATAATTATATATTAAGGGTATGTAAGGTATGGGAGGTATTGGAAGAAATCCATTGTCGCTAACTATGGCTTATAATTGAAAGCCAATCAAATGGACCAAAAATTATAATAAAGTTATAATAATTATAATCGAAATAATATTTTACTATAAATTATATGAAAACGAGTTTTACATTCAAATCATATAACAAGTGATAAAATGTTTGAACGAATTTCATATATAAATGTTTGACATTTATTATGACATTTAACTAATAATTAATTTTAAAAAAAGTATAATTCAATTGTACTATAGATTTGAAGATCACTTTAACCTGAAGTTAAAAAACATTAAAAACTATTCTTTCAATTTAGTTATCAATAAATACATTGTTTTTTCATTTTCTTATCAGATGTCAATTGACGTCAAAAAACAATTCAGTTTTTAATGCTTTGTAAGGCTTTTGAAGAATCGTTTCGATTGAATATCGCTTTTTTATAGACATTATTCTCGCTTTTCGTCCAATGAATCAGTTATGAGAACAACAGAATCAAAGATGTAATTAAAAACTGGAGAAAATACTTGTTTTTCTCGTTTTGTATTTCAAAAAATATTTGTAAATATAATACTTTTTCAGAAAAAGATTTGAAAAAACTTTTTTATAATAAAAATAAAACTATTGTTAATATAAAGAGACTTTTAGAAGAAATGACTATAAAAATAAACTTTTAGACTACGAGTCCTCAAAAAACTGATTCCACATCTGATTTGAATGTCAACTCATTTTGTGAGCAAATAATTAATTAATTATTTATAATAATAATAATAAGTGATTAAACGCCACAAAAGACATCACAAGTATTTCATTTGTGTCTGACATATGGTTTCAGATATAAAACACAAGAATTATATATATTTTCGACAAAGAATGTCAAAGAATGGCAACAATTATTATAACATACAATTGATTATTAAATTGTTTTTTGTTTGTCGTATTAATTGTCTCAAAAAATTTAAAAATAAAATCAAGAAATACTTAAAGCAATTATTATTTTTGTTTCAGACAAACCCAACCTTAAAAACACAGAGCAATCGATGCCTCATTTGATGGCAAACATGTCTAAGAACGGATGTCCTGTCCATCGAATATCATATGATTTGTATTATTGTGTGAATTGGCAAACGTTTGGCTAATGGTGTCATTAGTGATCAAATTTGATGAACGATGGCTTCGGTCTATGTTTGAGTATTTTAGATAACCGTTTGTAATGTCTTCGCCGTTGACCAACAGATTCATTAGAACACTATTTCCTGAAGTAATTCAAAGACAACTTTATTAGAGACAAACTATTGACAAATCAAACCTCTATTCATGTCATTCGTATTCAATTTGAATCGTTTTTGAATTTGTGTCTCATTCGAGACACCAGTGATTGAGCTCTCATTCTGGAGGACATCATTCGGACAAATGCTATACAATATATCCGACGGTTCCGAATAATAGGCTCTTTTGGTGGCACTCTTTGACAAATCCGTACTCTTTTTGAATCGATTCTTCGTAATCTTTTTGGCATTCAAAGAGGACAGTCTGTCTGTGCTATTCATATCATTGACTGCCACTGAAGTGCTTTTCAACTGATTATTGAAAGTCTGATTAATATTATTGTAAACAAATCTGACTTTATTTAGGGCTGAATTGCAATCGGATTTCAATTGTTTTGAATTGCAATCACTGTTTTGGACATAATTATTGAGATTTTGTTTATTTTTTTCATTACAAATAACTTTTCGGTTCTTTTGAATGCAATCTTTCGATTGAAGCAATGCTTCCAAACAGTTGGACGTCTTCTTAGGTGTCGAACACTCGAATTCGGGCGAAGACTTGTTTGGTATTTCAGATGAATTTAAATGCTTTTCAATGTTATCGAAATTAATGTATTCATCGATATTTGCATTTGAATAAGTCATCTGCAAATCGTGGTCAAGAAGTAATGGAAAGTCTTCGTCGAACGGAATATAAGGGGCTCTCATTTCAAGCACTTTGTCATCAATAAAGTCATTCTTCTCATTGATATTCAGTTTTGAGACCTCTTCTGCCGGAGATTTACAAAAGAAATTCGATGTCTGGCTTAAGATCGGCGAAGACATATTGAGCGGAGAATTGCTATCACTTGAATAGGGATCGGATGAGTCGGTCGACGGAGAACTTGAGAAAAACCCTTCGTTATAAGAAAGGAAGGGATCGTTAGGCAGTGGCGAGTCATCAACACTCTCATTGTGGCGAAGATTTGGATAATTTTTGATTAAATTCTGTGCAAATGATTTGACATTACTTTTGCCGATTAGAAGCTCTTCTTTGTCTTTAATAAAGTCATCGATATTTGAATTCATGTTAATGTCATTAATGCAAAAGTCTTGAAGACATTCGTCATTGGCTTTGAGTTTTTCCTCTGTATTCAAGACATTATTATTGAGAAAGACTTCGTCGAAAAAGTTTAACTGTTCATTGAATTCATTCATAAGACCAAAGGGCACACAGACGTCATCTCCGGCTTCTGGAGCCAAATGTGTCAAATCTTCTGGATCTGAGTGATAGGTCATGTGATTTGTATTGTCGAACACAATGAAACCGCTTTCCATGTCTGCAGTCTTGGGCGCAAACACTGTTTTGGTGCTCGAGACGAATGAGGGCTGGGGTCGGGCCGAGGGCTTTATTGTTATGGTGTTCACCACTTTCGACTGACCATTACTTTGGACAACACTTTCATTAAAACATTGTTCTTCGGAAACGATTTCAGACTCGTTTACAACACCACTGATTTTGAAAGGAAAATATATTCTTTAAAAACTATTTATTTTATTAATCAATAAAAACATATAAAAACAAATGCATTGAAATTATTGTCAAATTATCAAACATTAAATCAATAATAAGAACATTAAAGACATATGAGTCCAATGTAAGACACATTATAGACATCAGAGAATATTTTTTCAAATTGTTTTTCAAAACTTAATTGTGAAACCAATTTTGAAATGCGCTGTCATTCCCTATAGGCGCTCAAGCCTTGGACTTTTGCCTAATTATAGACTAACTATAATAACATAATTGTATTCGAGATGCGATAAACGCATACATGTTATAGAATAATAGATTTTCTAATAAACTTAACCATAATTTTCATCAGTTTATCACAAAAAAGTAAAACATTTTTAGGACACAAAATATATAATAAATTTTAATGTGTTTTTGCATAAAAATTGTGACGAAAATCAATTGAGAATAAATGGTAAGAAATGCAAGAATATAGGGATGTATTGCTCACCTGATGACATGATTAACGCAAATGACTGATTGTGGTTGAGATGACTGGCTGTCTGTAGTGACTGTCGCCTGAGTTAAGAGCCAGAGATAACCACCAGATTTGACCAAGAATCTATAATAATTGGATTCGCTCTGGCCTTTCGAGAACACTATAGAGACAGTGAAACAATATATTTGATATGTTTGAAGGAAAGTCAGTTGTAGTCGGAGTGACAATACATAACATAAAGTGGAAAATAAAAGGCATTTTCAAAGGACAGCCTAATTCTTATCGCACTTTTTTATCGTAAATATCAAACACTTTTTGATAATTAAATGTAAATGAAATACAAGTGAAATGAATGATAGAATACATAAAGAGATTGTTTTAATACAAGAATATTAGGAATATATTGAATAATAAAGGAAATGATTGTCTGAACATTCCTTTTGATTATTACAATGACATTTATTTTATGAATTCCTAATCGACTCAAAATAATGCATAAATAGAAATATCAAACATAAAGACAACACAAATTGAAAACAAAAAAACGAATAAATTATAGCAAAGAATAGTTTGATTTGAGGTAACGATTGGTTCACTCATTCAGCAAACAATTGATCGAAATATAACACAAAACATAAAGCAAATCAAAACACAACTCAAAGCCAATACTAATCAATGAGATGTGACTTAACATTACATTATGACCCGATTGTAGGAATCAATTAAATCTAATTAAAGAATAGACTGTTTTGTGATATACAGGTATAGTATAACACAATGGCTCTCAACATACACTTCATCGTGACTTTCACTAATTATTTATTATTCAAATACAGAGTATTTAAACATAAAAATATTTAATTAAATCATGAAATTTATTGCTATTTCAAAAAACTATTATTTAGACTATTTTTTAATGAAATCATTTCAAAAAACAAATAATATTATCATTAAATACATGCAATCAATCAAAATCAAGACATACCAGAAGTGAATGCAAATTATAATTAATTGTATACTTAAATACGACTCAAAGAGACGATGAAAAATATTTCGTCTAAAGTTTTAAACCTTTAAAGTTAACCACAAACACATGGCGTGAGTATAAGAGCGAAAATGCATCGAATAATTGATTAAATATAATGAAAAACACTTATAACTCATAACTGATAGACTTTTTTTAAACAAACCGATAACACATTAAATACAAGTTTTGTCTCTAATATCATGTATTAATTGAAGATAGAGTTCATATAGTATTAGATAATCTCAACCAAACATTTTTAACGCAAAACTTAACAAATTAATGAAACAAACAATTAATTGATAACACATTAAAATCACTCGAACCGGAGATAATAACTTTCCGACGGACAGAGACGTTAGAAATAAAGGGAATGTTTTTTATGAAAAAAAATAAAAACTATAATTCATTTGAAGAATCACTGAATCGGTTGGAGTTTGAGCACAAATCAATGGGGAAATGAAATTTAGGTTCAGAGTAGATGTTTGGCTGTGAGTCCAATGAAGGAAAGTATACTGTATTTGAATTCTTGACAATACTTTAGAAATAGACGAAAACGGATTCGCTTCAGTTGTGGAGCGAAAGACAGATATTAATAATAGAAATAGAGTAACCGATTCTGGAATGGATCCAAACGATCGGTGCGACTGACAAAACACCTCATCCTGAGCTCAGTCGTCATCAAACACTTGAAATTTTTGGTGATGTTTGCGGTCAAGGTCTCAGTGCTTCACAAAAAAAATCATTTTTATCCCTAAATATGTTAATACAGTTCTAACTAATTATAATTAAATTTTTATTTTTGGATTTTTTAATGAATTTTGCGATTAAGAAGAAATCAACAAAAATTCAAACAATTCATTCAAACCATAGGATTATGAGAAGATATGAAGGATAAAAGAGTTATAATTAGAGACAATTGTCATAAGACTTACGAGTTTTGAAGAACTTTTCCAAATGTTGTAAATCTAAGGCATGAATGAAATTGAAGAGAGATTTCCCAATCAGTTCTTTGGAGTCATAACCAACTATTTGATTAATGCTATCAACGAATCAATTGATTACAAACCGTGACATACATTGCACTCAACAGACCTGTCGTCAACATCTGAGAACTTCATATTCAGCGAGTGATGGCTAATGAAGAGACTGGTAGTGAAGGGCTTCTCAATAATCGGCTGATCTATCGGTTCGCAAACAGTCGTCATATAATAGCTGTGGATTTGCTGCAAAGACTCGTCCGCTTCGGTGTCGGCAATATTTTCGAGATGTCCTCTGCATTGGATCACCTGAAAAGATGGGCCAAAAAAATGAGAATAACTTCAAAACAACTTCTGCGCAAACCTTATAATTAGCGGACTTTAGGTTAAGATTCCTTCCTTTGTTAGTGAGAGTGCACTTCATTCGCACTGAGAATGAGCACCGAATGGCTTTCAAATCATGGCTTTCCTTCGAGTTTACATTCAGTGAATCGTCTATGTTTTTGAGCGCCAGTATGTCCTTAATGTCATTGTGATCACAGGGATGGCTGTAATCGTAAATGCTTTGACCCATTAAATCGATTTGATTCAAACCCAGGTATTTGTCGACGTTTTCAGACAAGTATACCATATCTCCCTCTTTGGACAGGACTAACATAAAACCGTTGAGCGCTTTGACGGCCGAAAACTCTTCATCGCCTTTGCCTTCAGTGTCGGAATTGCCTTCAAATTGAAGCAAACATTAGTTTAAATGAAAAATGTCTGTCAAAGACATTACTCTTCAGGGGTTCAATGACTTGTCTGATCTTCAGGTAATTAATGGCCAGTCGGATGAGAGACGCCTTATCCAAATGGTTGATATTCTTGCCCGAAATCGGTAGCAAAGCCTCCAATTGGTCGAAGATCTGAGACTCTTGGCCTCGTCTCTCTCGGGCAGCCTTTCGGGACTTTTCTTTGCGTTTCTCTGAATTCCTATTCATTTGAATAGATATTAAAGTTATTAATGAATTTAAATAATAATGAATTCAATTAATTATATTATAATATAATGAGTTCTTATGACAAATACCCAAATATTTTCCCCATTTTATTAAAAATTAATTTTAAAAAAATTATTTAAAAAAAAAATAATTTTTAGCCAAAAATGTCTATTTTGGGACACATTTAGTGCTGGTTTTGATTTTATTTGAGGTATAGGTAAAGACTGAAATCAATAACATTTTCTTCTTCTTAAGAGCCAATAGAGTGGTTGCACAAAGAGTAAGACCAGAGACTCGGGGGCTCAACATTCCTCTATTGACAGACAGTCAAACGTTGAGAAAGTTTTTCAAAAGAAGATTAAACACGAGATTAACGAAACATTTAAACAAAATTCAAATACAGGTTTTTATATAAAAATGCAATATTTTTTGAGTTAAAAAATATAGATTTATATGTTATCGAACACTCAATTGGTTTACAGTAATAGAAAACATTTGAACAAAATTTTCGTTTAAAGTGAATAACATTAATACTAATAATTGGTTACAAAATGCATATATAAGGGAGACGTACATGTATGAGACCCAGGGGCTATTTTTCACTTTTAAAAGATTGGAGTCATTGAGAACACAAAGAATTAGAGGTGAAGTGAAAATCAATGTTTATTTTGTTTGAAAATAATATTCAATAATAATATTATTTTTGAATATTAAATGCAATCAAAAATATAGCGAAAGTTATGACACATTAATATTGGTTAAAATGATTATAAAATACAAACAAATGAAAGTTTTGCCAAAAAATAATTCTAAGGTTTCGTTTGGAAATAGGATTTCATTCAACGTTTGATTTCTTAATATTAATGCAATCATTAAAATAAAATTTAATCAATTTTTAACCAGATTTTAAGTTAACATTTTTAACTGTAAATCGATATTCAATTATAAGCGAATGAATTGAAATATATAGAGAAAAATGTCTTTAAAAGTCTATTCATTATATAAAACTATTTTAACATTTATTCTCAACTTTTCCGGCAAATGGTTTTCGTTATGAAAGTAATATTTGCTTTAATTCTAACTTTGTATTAATTAAAACAACAAATCAAAGGTCAGTTAAATGTTAGGACAGTTTTGAGTAAATAAACAAAATATTAATTAATTTTTATCAAAACATATATCAAATGATCAAATATTTCAAGGAATTGATGAAATAATTAATGAAATGACAACAAGAAAGGGATGAAAATGTTTCGGATCACACAAACTGTCGCAGAAAAAAGAGGGAAATGAAGAAAAGTTAACTTAAGATAACATTAATTATAAAATTTTGTTTTCATTTTAACAAAACTTTCCCAAAATTGTCGTCAATTCAACTCAATTATCAATTGTATTATATTTGCAAAACATATAAAAAATGATTAATAATTATCTTTTCTTTAAGATTAACACCAATTAAATCAATAAAAACAAACTTTGGATTCACTTCAGGCGAAACAAAAATTAAAAAATTGTTATTTTCATGTCATATGAATAACGATTGGAATATTATTGTAAAAATAAGATAATTAGCGATGAAGTCATTGAAGACATTAATGAGAAATGAAAGCCAAACGATAGGATGATTGATGTCAGAGATTTTGCAATAAAACTCTTCACTCTATTGTCTAATAATTGAATATTTTTATATCAATTCAACGATTAATACCTTTTGGACATTGAGTTCAAATCAATGATAACGGTTGCGATAAAACATTGAGACAATGAAAGCAACAAAATGTTTAATATAGAAATTATTTCAAATTTAAGACAAATTCAACAAATGTTTGAAAAGAAAAAGCACTTCAAAACTATTACTCCATCTCTAATCACATGCAAATCATTCAACACTTGTCTTTCATAACAAGTTATGCATTCATTTGAATAAGACTTTTCATATCTAATAGAGATGTCATCAAATGATTCGTTGATTGACTTATTTGGGATCAAATCAAATGTTATGTTTGATTTCAAAGTCGCAGAAATTGAGAACTCATTGCAATTCATAACAAAACAATGGCAATAATAAAAAGATTGATCCCGATCATATGCTCCTATCAACCAGGATCATCTTGATTGACAGCAATCAGGATTAGTAGAGAAATCAAAAGCTATAGAATTAAACAGTATATCAATTGTCAAAACATTAGTTCAGTCTTTAATTCATTAATTTTAATAATCGTTTGATTAGTAAACACTTGTAATAGCAATGGGTTTTAAGAAGAGATAAATTCAAAGTAAAACTCATTTATAGATATATTGATAAAACAGTCATTAATTGAAAGACAATTCAATTCTAAAATAAATTATATTTTGTTTCCTTTAATAAAATTTTTCAATTCACAAAAAATAGTCAAATATTTTTCATTGTCGATAAAATTCATCGAGTGCTCCGGGAGGGTATGTGTGCTACAAATGCTTTAAATTTTTTTACAATCAATTTTTCAATTTTTTTTTATAATTTGAGTTCAATTTGAACAATGTTTAAGTTTAAGTCATCTAAAGATTTGCTTTCTTTTTAGCATTACTTTTTGATTCATTAAAAAAACTTTTTTAAATAAACTGATAAATGACTTCTGTTTCTAAGGTCTCGACAAATGTTATCTCAAAACGCTTTTTCATTTCAATCACTTCTTGTTTTAATGTCTAAAATCGATACGAAATTTGCATTCAAAGAATTATTGCTTAAAAACATTTATTTAGAAAACGAAATCTTTTTTACGTGAAGTCAACAAAAGGAGTAGTGAAAGGAAAGGGTCATAATTTAAATCAATATTTTTCGCAACATTTCTCCCATGAAATGATCCGGTTTTGTGCAAACTTT
This sequence comes from Quadroppia sp. Gr-Ori-00064, assembly GCA_034700825.1. Lineage (NCBI taxonomy): Eukaryota > Metazoa > Arthropoda > Arachnida > Sarcoptiformes > Quadroppiidae > Quadroppia > Quadroppia sp. Gr-Ori-00064. The sequence continues at coordinate 22,303 of JAQIXR010000225.1, read as the reverse complement.
AAGAGTGAAATATATTAATAGATTTCAACCACTCTTCGAAAATCCAAATCTTTTCAATTCAATGTTTTACCGGGAATTCAGCTCTTAGGGGTTATCGCAGGTTAAACAAGGTTACTATCGACCCGGGTTAGTTTCATCGCTCTTTTCAAGACATGAATGCAATAAATCATTCGAAAACTTTATTTATAAAAAATAATGCAAAACAACTCCTGGTATTCATATGTCTATTGAATATTTGCGAAGAAATGAACAACAAATCAAAATAAGATCAAAATGTAATCAATGGGAAGACAACTCTGATGTGTAACCAGAGGTTGATTGAAATGATAGCAATTCTGACAATATTTTAAAACTGTTTTAAGAAGTTTAATAATCATTAAAGTTTATGCTTAAGGTCTGACTTGAGTTGCACTCAAAAAAGCCGTAAACCTTTTCAACGATAGACCCAATAAACGACTTGTGATTGAGTTCAGCAAATAGTTATCACAACTCATAACTCATATCTCAGATCTGTCTGTAATTTAATTATTAAGCGATTAAAAAGTCGATATAAAACTGAATGCAGTTATAGTTTTTGTGATAAATTTAAAGTCAAATAAAATTTAAATAATCGCTATTTTCATGACTTATTTACAAATTTCCTCTTCTTTGATGAATAGATCATCAATTGATAACAAAAATGTCTCAATGAATGCAAACCCAATCAATGGTTTGGTTCGACATCTTTTTTATTATTATAAACCATTAATACGTGTTTCAATGATCCAAATATTGGCTATCATATCAGGGTATGAGAGGGGCAACAAATGTGTATATGTTTTTCAATTGAGTTTAGGATATGTTTCACATAAACAACACATAAAATATTGTTTTTAAAAATCATTTTTCATTTAAATTATGAAAATATTTTTTTTTATTAAATGACTCATATTTTCATAATTTGTTGATTAAAAAAATTCAAAAGTATTTGAAATCAAATATTAAATGAATGTTAACTTAAATAAAAAATATTGGAAAACAATGAAAATGTTTATGAAATGTGAACTCAATTCATAAAAAATAACAATTTTTGTCGAAAACAAAAAAAAAAACTTTTTTTCGCAAAACAATTATAGACTTATTTTTTGTGAATTCAATTTTATGATAAAATCTAATCAAAAGTAGGAAATGAGTTGTAAAACAAAATTAATATCATATCAAAAACTTTGGACTAATTGTCAATAAATATAAAATATCTTCACTTTAAGATCAAGTCTTCAATCAATAGTTTGAGTGATAAATAGAAAACAACTGAAGACTAGAATATATTACATGTTTTATGTGAAAAACAATTGCGAAAAATAATTGATAAAAAATAAATATTAAAAACTTTTTGCTATAAATCAATAAAAAAAATGTGAAATAATAATAATAAAAAAGTTAAATCAAAACCAGAAATGCATTCAAAATATAAAATGATATAAATTTTGTCAAAATTCCAGTTCATTTACAGCTTTGAAAATGTTTAAAATCATAAAAAATATAATAATTTAAAGTTTAAACTCAAATTCAAAACCCATTTAATATCAAAAGCTGACAAACATTTTTTTACAGCAAATACTTGAATGAAATGAAAAATTAATGTTAATTATAATGAAAAACAAGTTTTTCTCATATAATGAATGCAAACGTTTTCGGTGTAATTAATTGGTCCATAGATTGGATCAATTGGTCGACAACAAGGAATCGATTGCAAATACAATTAAATTACAAGACATATGTCTTTGCAATCAATGGCATTCAATGTCGTGATTCGTGAGACCACTGATAGGAACAGATATTTTGGACATGACTTTCGAGGTATAAAACTATAAGTTTTTTTATGCAAAGATTGTGTTAACACAAAAACAATACACTCTTTTGGTTGTGATTTTTGTGAGACAAATATTACATCATTTTTTGGGACAACTTATTGTTGAGACAAACCCTTCACTAATGGCTTATAATGTTATCAATTGGTCTCTAATGCAAACGTAAAGACATTTTACGACAAATACTGAACACATGAAATGTATGCTTACTTTCGTTTGGGCTTTCCGTTCATTTTCATCGCTTTTAACGAAAGTGAATCAAAACTTTTATTTAAATCTGTGTTTAAATGAATTTCACTCATATTCGCATATTTTATACAAAAACACAAAATATAAGTAAAAAAAACTGTAAAATCAATTCATAACTGTATTATTAGGGCAATGAATACCACACTTGAGATACAATGTATGAATGTGTGTACGATTTGCACAATCAGAGAGACATTGAATATTATTATATAATAATTGAAAATAATTTTATTTCAAATTCAAATTGATTTTTAATTTTGATTTTCACCAAATATTCACTGAATTAAACACAAAAATCCTATGAAAATGATAGTAATGGTAGGCGAGGGTGACGTCTGGGCACTCGTGATCACATGTGATTCCCCCATATATGCCCGACCCCAATAATACCTGTCCACCAATGGTAACTATTAAACGCAATTACGCCACTCAACCTTAGGCTCAATATTTGATTTGAATTTTTGTTAAAAACTTTTTTGATTGAATAGCAATTAGTTTTTTTTTACTGAAAAAGGGAAAAAATTTGCTTTAAATTTGAAAAAAATTAATAAAAAATTATTTTATTCATACATTCATTCAGATTCACTTCAATCAGATTCACTTCAATCAATCAAATCGTACTCAAAAAACATGGATTTTTCTCACAAAAAAAAATATAAAATCTTCATCACATCTTCGTTTATTTGAATAGTGGTACCTTGGTATTAGCAACAACCCTGGTCAATGTGAAACATCTAAATTGAAAAATTCTCTTATAATAGTTGACACAAAAAACACTTAACAAATGAACTATAATTACAACAATTCCTTAAAAATTTTATATCAATTATTGCTAAATAAATGGACCCAAAGGTTTACTTCAATTAGAGGTCCTGTTTCTCCTCTCTCCTATTACTAACTGACCTTGATCATATTTGTCTCAAGAAACATACGGCGAATACAGTATAATTATTTCACATTTCAAGGATTTTTCAATATTTAGATTTGATTTAATGCTTAAGTTTTTTGAAATTCATTTATAAAAAGGAGTAAAATATTTTAATATATTGTAAACGAAACGCTCATAACCAGAATATTCTGTTTTTACGAATATTCTGTAAAAATTATGAGTTTAAAAATGAATTTTAATAAAAATTATTCCTTATATTTGGGTCAAAGTTGTAAAAGTGTTGTGAAAAATAATAAAATTGAGTTCAGATAATCAAATAGTGATAAATACTATACTATTAATAGTATTCGCAAAATATTTTATTGATAAAAAAAAGTCAATCAAATGAATGAAAAATAAAATGTTTTTATTACCGGTATTTCTAAAAAATGATCAAAAAAATACATTTTCATTAACCATTGTATTGTTTTTGTCAATATTTCGCAATCAAATGTCATTTTATATTATAGTCGGTCTCATTTAAGGGGTTTATTCTCATTAAATGATTAGTATTTAATGGAAAAAGTTTATTAATGTTTAAGATCTCAAGATATGAGTTGTGAATGAAAATCAGTATAAGTTTTGGCACAATTTATGGCATAGTATTTAAAATATGCAAAAATCAAATAAACATTTAATTAATTTTCACATTTAGTGTAATTATTGTTAATTAATTGTTTCGTTCAATTGAATCAAAATCATAAAAAGCAAAATAAGATTACAATAAATAACAACAAAATTTATGATACTTTTGTATTAAAAGCAAAAACTTTTAATATTAGAAATAATCTTCAAATTGGATGTGGTTTTAAATGAGTGCAAAAACATAATTCTGTCTATTAGTATAATAAGGCATTTATGCATAACATCAGAGAATATAATATTTGAATATTAATTGCAAATTAAATGCTTTAAAATTCTTTACAAAATAATAACAATTTTAATACAAATTTTAAACAAAAATTTATTTAAAAATCATTGAAAAGTGTTTTTTAAATCAATTAAAATGAAAATCAAATCTATTTAAAAGTAATTTTAAATAAATTTCACTCAATTTAAACTAAACTATTAATAAATTTTTAAAAACTTTTTTATTTAATAATTATTTATTTTTTCAATTAATATCAAAACTAAGAATTCTTGTGAAAATCCCATTAATTTAAGGACAAAATCCTTAGTATTTTCAAAAAATTCAGTTTCAATGACCTTCTCTTTAAATAAAAAATATGATCAAAGTCTATGATAACAATCATTGGAGTGATTGACAGATATTTTGCGAAATTTTCAAATATTATTTTTATTAAAAATATTTTAAATGTTTATTACATTCGTATCAAAACATTTAAAAAGCTTTGTTTTATACGACTAATGCTATTATTGAACAACTTTTGAGTGAAATCATTACTAATTTCCTATATTTGCGTCAAAAACTAATTTTTTTTTTAAAAATCATTATTTTATTCGTTGAACTAATTTATGAATATTTGTTTGCATTCAATTCAATGACATTTTCAATTTGATGGCTGTTTTAAAAATATAAAAATTTAATGGTTTTTATAATATTTTTTGTTAGTAAACGTTTCGCCCCTTAAATCACCCAACTCTGAATTCATACCATAAGAACCTTGTTTCAATAAAATTGATTATAAGAATAAATGAAATCGTAATCACTATTTGGAAATAATTTAAAATTTATTTTTTCAATAATTTATTTTTAAAAATCTTTGTTCAAATTCTCATATATTTTGCAAAATTAATAATATATTAAATAATCACAGAATTACTAATTCTTACAACAAATCATATGAAATAAAATGAGTAAATATTATATATAATTATATTTATATTATATTAAATGTCAGAAAAAGTGATTCAATCAATGCGTTCAAACCAAATGCAAAGCAAATAATCTGTTTTTATATCAAACTAATAGAAAACTGCATTTCATTTGTCTCTCATCTGTCATGAAATTCGCTTCAATAGAATATTATAATAAAAGCCATCAAAACACTAATGTATTGCAAATGCCTCGCAATGTGAACCGGAATCTATTGAATATAACCCTTAGATCTAATAGCTGTTAAACAAACGAAATCACAATTTGATAATTGCATTGAAAACTAGAATCGCTTTTTCGAAATATTTGTAACGAATGTCTCAATAATAATTATAACCCTGGTATGAGATAAGGTAGTTATCATGGTAAAAAACATGTGGACAATGAGTGAACAATTAATGATAAAAAAGTATTTTAAAATAAGTTTAAATTCTCTCTAAAAACAATTCAAACATAAATCACATTTCAATGCTATGATTGAATGTCAGTATTAATTGATTTGCACTTCAGTTCAAAATTCAAATTCGGTTTTCCTTTCATTAATATTGAGCCCTAAAAACGAGATTTTTTTTTGTAATATATGTGAAAATATTCTCAACATTTCAGAAGTCATTTATGTTTTGATTTCATTAATTAAATCTAAAACTTAATTATTATTCAATATAACCGATGCTATGATTAGATGACATCACTTATAGCTTTCGCTGCGCTTTCAATAGTGAACACTAGTATCGAAAAGTGAGCTTTGATCACATCCCAGGACCAGGCGTTCTTGACACCGGCCCCCGTCTGGTGCAACAGTATTGTGAACTCATCCATCAAACCGGGAAACATTTCACCGTAAGGGGTGTCCGAATCACTCGGGGATAGTATTATATGCCGTTTCATCATATTTCGGGGCAAACCGTTTTGGTCTAAGAATGCCCTCTCGATTAACATCAACTGATCGTTCACTCGTCTGATAGCCATTGGACTGAAAGAAGACATTCATTGCAATCAAACAATCATTGGAACCAACCGATGGCCACAGATGTGATCACCGGGATGTGAATGTCTTACTCAGTGAAGTCCAGTTTGTCTTGATTTGAGTGGAACTTAACCGCAGCGGCGGTAAAGTTATTGATGGCTGAGTCGAGCAGTCCTTCAAAGAGAGAATCGTTTGTTTGAAAAGAGTTTTCAAAAGAGATTATAATAATTGATACCAATATTGATGCCATTGTTCGAGAGAATGGTTTCGGTGTGAATGTGTAAATTGATGAACAGGTCTTTGAGGACCTGAGCGTAGTCTAAGAGATTGAATGGAATGAAGAGCGAGTCCGACAAATCCCGGACCAATTCGCCCAACACTTGTGTCACTGCCTTATGGTATCTATAGTCGGGATCAATAAATTTCTCGATCAATTCGATGCTATCGTATTGGGTGTGAAGTAATGGATGACTCATTGAATTGATTTCATTTGACTCGTCTTTGATGTCATTGAGGGGGACATAAGTGATGTCGAGGGCGGGAATGCCGGCCAGAGTGAAGAACGGCGAATATGCACTTCTCATATCCAATTGGCGTACTTTAGGCCTGATCTCGAGTACGGCTGATTCCAGATATGTCTTGAGCAGAGATCCAGATTCGTTGGGCTCTTCGAACTTGAAATGTCTGTTCGTATCAATCAAATGGTTGTCCGAATCAATGGTTTGGTCGAAAGCGTTCCGTCCGATGGAAACCATTGACGAAGAGTTCCTCATATGTGGGAAACTGATGAGCCATTTGTCATACACTGTCTTCGCCTGGTCTTCATCGCTAGGATTCGGCACTTCTTTCGTGGCGTTGAAGATGGCGTGATATAAAAGAGGCGAAGCGGCGACACTTAGACTCCCGTTCCCTATCACTATGATGTCGGCATTAATATATGCGACGGCCCTTACGTTCAATATCTTAAGGTTCTCTTCTATCCATTCCGTGGAACCGATCAAATTGAACTCTTCTGCGCCCCAACTGCAGAATAGGATAGACCGGCGCGGACGCCATCCCTCGACTATCAAATCGCCGAATACTTTGGACAACTCAAGCCAAGCACCCGTTCCCGCGGATGAGTCTACAGCACCCTTAAACCAGGCATCTCTATGGTTGCCAATGATGACATACCTGTCCGGCTCGACTCTACCCCTTATAGATCCGATGACATTAAATATGGTTTTGTTTACCAAACGATTAGTTATTTTCAAATGTAATGTCAAATTCGAGTTTCCGTCGCCTCGAAACCCGGGCCCTAAGTTAGAAGTAGTACTCGAGTCCCCGATCCAAGGAATGGGTGCTTTCGGTCCACTCAGTCGACTAAGTATTTCTGATGCCATGGAATAACTTATTGGTTGAACGGGAATACTATTGAAGAATAAAAGATATAATGAATTGTATGAAATGTTTGCTTGAAGTTAAACCTTGGCATTTGAAGGGAACTCAGGGACAGTCGATGGGCATAGGGTGTCGCCGGATATCTAAATGATTGTTGAATTTTAAATTCAGATTAAAATTGAAATCGACTCAAACCCTGGTGTTTGTGGGTCTCCCAATCCATTCCAGATCAACGAGTCGTGTCGTATGGCATCGGATGGCATATAAGGAGATTTCGGGAATGGTTTAGCTTTTAGTTTTGGTGGATTGTAGTGCTCGGGGTCGGGGTATAAGAGTAGAGCTGCCGCACCCATTTGGTTAGCGATGTTCATCTGATAAGGCATTTGATTAACGATTAGTATTTGATAATAAAAATCGAGACTCAATTCAAAAGACCTGTTCGTCGGCCGACAAATGAAACTGTTTTGCAATCAATATTTTGCCTTCAATTGACTCTCGGGTTATATTATAGACGTTTTGCAGGATTTGATAGTCTGATAGTCGACCGAAATTGACGAAAATCACTGAACTCTGCAATAGATCACAAAATTTGAATCAGTTTTGAATAGAAAAAAAACTTTTCTCTTAATCATTGCTAACATTGATGTCAATATTTGGAGAATAGGCACAATAGGCGCTCATAGGGTCCGACCCTTTCATGGTGTCCAGCGATGAATAGATTGTGTTATTACTGTTTTCGTCGATAATCTCGAAATAATTCGGTTGATTAGTGTCGGGCAAAGACAGCAAAACCGAATAGTTTTTCATTTCAATTTTGTCGAAATTGTGTGCAATTAAGAAGTTTTTCACTTGAATCGCAAGTTTCAGATCAGTGGCAGAACCGGCCCTATGGACCGAACTCGAGAACTCCTTCACAACACTTCTTATAGACTTTGAGTCTATACTATTCAAAATTTTGCCCCTTATGGTAGGGTTCTCTTCGCGAACCGAATGCAATGACATCGCCTATAGTTGTTTGTGACAAACATTTTGCTATTATTACCACAAATGAGGGTTTAGTGCAAAGACTGACCAGATTTGGGACACACTCTGAATGTGTTGAATGACCGAAATATCCGATCAAAAAGCCTGTCATAAGTGTTAGGATCGACAGCAAAACCGTTCCCAATAATAGCCTTCTATTGGATGCGAAGGGAAGGTCTTCAGTGGTCTTCTCATAGATCTGTATAGTGCCTGGCTCATTGTCAGACCAGGCCAGGTGGTCGTTGTCCAGGCCATCCAAACCGTTGTCTTCATCTGTCAAATCAAAATTAAAACATTAGGAATATCTTCGAGAAAGTGATGCTGTCATAAGTGGAAAGTCAGTTTACGCCATACCCCTATAGGGCCGGTATTGAGCCGTTAAGGTCATTGAAAAGATATTTTCGTAAAATATTCAAATGAATGGCAAAAAAGTGATTATTTTAATTAAAATATAACATCGATTTCTAATCATTTAGCGATTCATTCAAAACCAATGATAACGACATTTGTCTGAAAAGTTGGCAAAACTTTATGTCAAATAAGCCTTCATTTGACATGAGATTCAAATCCATTCAAAGTCTTTACGCAATAGTAATTGAAAACAATAAAAAAGAGTAACAAATGATTCAGTGATTCATCCATTGCTTGAACACATCCAACCATTGATATCAAAATAGCCTGGAGCTCAATGGCTAGACCTGCGCGCTGACAGAAGACTGGCTGTTGGTGTCGTTCACTATTAATGCTTCACTGCTTCAGACAATTGTCTTATTTTAATAATGAATACCTTTTTAGATGACTTTCAATGGCAATGAGTTTGACATTGAAAGACAGGTCCAAACATTGCATTCAATTCACACATTTTGACCAAAGTTTCACTTAATATGAATTATAGACAATCAATCAATTTGTGAATAAGTTTAGAGACAGTCGTTTTACTACAGCTTTATTCTTATTGCCAATCAATAGCTTATAATTGAACCCTTCACTCCATTTCCCTTTCCTTTCGCTATAAAATATATTATATTTTAAACTTTTTTAAAATATTTGTTAAAATTATTTTCGACATTAAGTAAACTTTTATTGCATTCACATATTGTCTGTCTTCAAAAATTGGCATTTTATGTGAATATTGAAAATTAATGCACCGGTAGAAAAATATCCAGTGGTAAGGGTGGGTAAGAGACCAAGACCAAGATCAAATAAATTTAACGAAAAATTTATTTTAAAAATAATAAATAATTGTTTGAAATAATGAACAAATTGTATGAAAACGTGATTTATATAACGAATGAATGAGTGAACCAATGGTTCAATAGTAGGCGAGACTCGCCATAAGGTATTCGATTTTATTGGTGAAGTTCTTGCCCTCAATTCGTTCCCAATCGACTTCCCTGAAATTACCCGTCAGGTTCTGCCACTTCCGGTCCCGAACCAAAGTGCTCGGATAGAACTCTTGGGGCGAAGAACAGATCTTGACTTCGATGCCCGAATGGGGACCACATCTGATGGTAATAACTCTATAAACGAATCATTGAATCGATTTTGGATTAATTGATAGAATTTATTGAAATCAATGACCAAATGACAGACCGATCGCCGTTTGGGGACATCACTACAATCGATGAGGCGGTGCCGATCGACTCCACGTGACCGACGCCCACGTTTATGTTGAGCGACAACACCTTCCAGCCCATGATCTTCGAGAGACTCTGAATGGCAAACACCTGGTGTTGTGAGACCTGAAGAGTGAGTAATAATAAGGAATAAATGAATTCAAAACTCAATAGAAATCAACGAAAACCTGATTTAGTAATAAATATCTCAGTTCTTGTGATTCGTACGACATGTTTATAGTCCTTCCGTCGCGAAGAATGGCTTTCAGAGACTTCGTCGAGATATGGATAACGAGAGGTGTTCTGCACAGGGATTCATAGCCGTAGGAAAGTATGTTGATTTTGACACTGCTTTTGGTGGCGCTGTTGAGACACAGCCAATGGGCGACAATAATGGGGTCTTTGATCTCCGCGGCCAATGTGTCGATCATATACATTGTCCTCAGCCGGAGTAAGTCGTGTTGTGTCTGTGCTATGATTTGCTCCAGAATTGTCTCATTTCGGTTCAATTCGGCGATCGTTTGGCGGTCATAGGCCTCAGTGCCCGCCAAATAGCGTCTACGGCTGACCCCCAATGTGGCAGTGGTCGGGTGTGGCATCGGGTGGTGAAGATTGTTGTGATGGAGTTCTCGCAGCAATTGATGCAAAGAGTGCTCCAAAACCGGCTTATTAGGAGAGTCGTGTTTAGAGGGTATGGCCAGCGATGAGGGCTTCTGGTGTTTGATCTTCGCATTGATAGTCGTGTGACACAAGACTATAGACAACTGGAGGCCAGGAAAGAGAGAAGCGATTATTTGATTGCCTATAACTGTGGTCGGGATCGGGAGCTGCAGCTGAACGGCCTCCCGGGCCAACTGTGCGAAGAGTTCTTTATTGAAGAGAACATTTTGAGCGTTTTTGAGCTTCTGATCCCAATTGAGTTCAACATTCGATGGTATCATCGAAGGAATGGGTATTGTTATCTCCCCGTCCCCTATAGAGTCAGAATCTGTTGAGTGAAATGTCTTCGAATGTCATTAAATGGTAAACAAAATGCGAAAAACAATTAAAAGCAAACCTTTTTGAGTCTTGACCTGAAAAAAGCTCCCGCCCTCCAGATCTGAAGGCACCTTCACTTTGAGAGCACTGGGACGCATACCAGTGCTCGTTAACGTTTGATCTTCATTTTTGGTCACTTCAAATGTCCCTGAATGTGGAAAACGTGATCCGGCTGTCAATCATCAAAAGCAAATGAGTTGTGGTTTTGGTCTTAATGTCAAAACTGATTACCACTTCTATAACTAAGATCTCCAAGAATTACATTCTCTTTCTTCCTTAACCTCCAGTTCTGTCTCATATTAAACAGCTCTGAATGAAAATCTGTCGAACGGTTCCGATTGGCCTCCGTTTGGGACGAACGCATCCTTTCGGCGCCGTTCGATATTATGGCCGACACTGACGACAAGGCCTGACATCAAACACATCCAAAATTATCATTAAATCAGTTCCAATCAAAACAATAAAACCTTTTTCTTCGCAATCAAAGCAGTAATCGGTTTGATATCATTGACCTCTTGAGAGACCGGATCCAAAACCATATATCTCTTGTCTTTACATATGTTGAGAACATCGCAAAGAACTGCCACTTCTGTGAGCGATTGTCTTCAGCACAAGACAATGGGTTTGAGAAGTGGTTTCAAATTGAATCAAATGATAATTACTTTAATTTATTGCGAACCGAATCAAAGGGCCAAAGACTTGGCTGAAAAGTGGCCAACTCTTTGCCATCGATGTCACCGTTGATGACCTCTTCCTTCACATCCAAACCATTGTTCACATCATTGTATTCATTGTCTATTTTACTGAAGTCTATCTTTTGGACCATTTTTGTCAGATTCTCAGACATCGAAAGAGGTCTTCAGAGACGACAAACCATTTCCAATACATTGGAGGAAAGGGTTTAAAAGGGGTTTAAAACATCAAAATCTCATTATTAATAATGAAAAACTCACTGAATTTTAACCTCCTGTCCCTCGTATGTGATCTCTTGGACCTGCCATTCATCTAATGGCTCAACAGTCACGTTGACATTGATTGAAGACATGGTTTTTGGGATCAAATTATTGATTAAATTCAAAACAATTTACAAAAAGACAAAACAATTCAAAAACAATCACTTTATTGGTCTTCACATAAATAACGTTACGATTCATTGGTTTGAAATTCTTTGTCCAGAATTTGTATTTAATACAGAATTCACACAAATTTATATCAATTACAAAACTGTTTTTTGTATAGAATTTATATAAAATCATTTATTTATTCAAAAATTATATAATAATTTGATTTAATTAAAAAATGATATTTTAATTACAAGTTATAAAGTATGCAATTTTGACCACAAATTGCATTCAATTCACATAAAGACTAATTAATTAATTTTTATTTTAATAATTATTTGAATTACTTTTATTGAAATCAATGATTAAAACAGAGAATTATATTTAAAAACATTTTAATGGTATTTACAAAAATAAAAAATCAAACATTTGTTATAAAAAATTATTTTTGTTATTTTTCTCATTAAAATGTTAACTAATTTTTATTAAAAAGGATTTTACATAAGAAGTATAAAAGCTATTATAGACTGTTATCGGCTTATGATTGATATTCACTAATAAAAACAATTTTTGATTAATATATTTGTATTAATTTATTTCAATTACTTTTGATTTATGAGAATTATTTTCAGAGAAATATTTAAATTAAAAATTGATTTATTTTCTCTTTTTTCTAATACTCTTTAGGAAAATATTAATCAATTTTAAAGATATTTTTAATTTGTATTTTATGTGTATTTCTATCGAAATCGAGTGAAGAATAATATTATTTCGCTGTAACTGAAAGGTCTCTATCGTTGCTATAGTAGTCTTGCATTCATTATTCAAAACACTTGTATTGAACGAAAAGAATATTTACACCTAATATATGACTTTATTTGAGTGAAGACTTAATTTAAATGACAATGAGTTTGAAATTGTGATCAAAACAATGTATAATCCATTGGTCAGTGAATATAAACTTAGTTTTATTGCTAATAGACTTTTACAAACTTTTTTCGGTGGTTTTGACTTTAAAAGTGATCCAAACGAACAAAGAACTCATGTAATAATGATATGCAGAATTCTATTATTTTTATACCCCTTTGTCGTCATTTTAGTCTTCAATATATTTATCGAATTAAAACTTTTAGACCGATTAGAGGCTGCCATATATTCAGGGGTAATAACATTCATAGTTATGATTGTAATTCATATTCAATCAATATTAAAAAATTCAATCCAAGTCTACCCCTTAAAAGATAAAAAGGGTTCGACGAGACGTCGAAGGGATTCAAGTGAAATGTTTTCAATTTTTGAACAAATTATTGAACAAAAATCAAGACTTGTTTTCACATTGCATTCAATGGTTTCGTATTGTTTGATATCTTTATTCGTGTTTTGCTTAAACACAACAATTCTTTACAAGAATTTCGACAACAATTCCTATATTTCAAACACATTGTTCTCATTGACTTCACTCACGTTAATCATTACACACCTGTCCCTAACATCGGGTTCACCGCCAGAAACAGCCACTTATTCGACGATAGAAACCAATGATATCATATCAACACTCAATCGTCCCTTTCATGTGCTAATGGTTTTGGTTTTGCTACTCATAAACACCATTTCCTTCAATGAATTGAACTTAATTAACATATTGTGTCCAATCGTAATAAGTTTATATCCATTCCTCTGGTTGTTTGGAGTCATTCCTCCACTCATGGCATTAATGGAATGGCTAATTGAAAGGCTGAATGTGGTGTTGTTCGGGTGCGGACCCTCTCATTCAATAGCAAACAATAGCATATCTTTGATATTATCAACGATTTTAGTGATAATTTGTTGGACAGTCAACCGAACAGCGCCTATAATTTATATGTCAAGTCTGTATGGCTTTATAATGAGCAACGATTTCGTCTCAACTCTAATGTCTATTAAAACTATTAAATGCCGATTAAAACCATTGATATTGTATTGTTTGCCCATATTTTTGATAATAGCTATCGATTTAATAACAACTTTAAACGACTTTAATTTGCATTCACTAAACCTATGGTTAATATATTTAATGGGAATTTCATTGATTTTGATAACATTAGTCAAATACAGTCAAAGTGTTTATCTGTTTTTCGGACTAATTCGGAACCCATTGTATCCGAGAAGATATTCTTCATTAGGAATAATAATGTTTGAAAAATACAAAAACTATTGCAAACCTATTATCGTTGCGATGAAAATAGCGATTCATTTTTGTGAGTATTTTTGATGTCATAAAAAAATTAAAATCTCTTATATTTTTACAGTTATTCCACTTTTATGTCTATTGAACGCAAACATTGAATTAAAACATTTTATTTCATATAATTATGAAATAAATATCGATTCAAATTCAACGGAAAAGTTAGTCTCAATCACAACAACTTTTGCCATAATAAGTGTTCATCGATCGGTTTGGGGAAAGACATGCTTCACATCCATTATTCTCATAGTTTCACATTTTCTATCAAAACTAATCCCAATGTCTTTCCCCTTAAAATGGCTTTCTATTAGTTTTACATTTGATGTTATGATTAATTTCTTCGAAAAATTATATTTTGTTATCGTTCTTATGATTAGTTCAGTTGTGATCAAAAAACAAAGAATTTCTATGACTTCATATCTAATAGGTTTGCAATAAAATTGATTTTTGATATTTAAGTTAAGCTTAACTTAAGCTTAAATTCTAATTAATTTTTTCAGCTTTTGATGTCTTAATATTTCCGGTCATTATTCTTATGGTATTAATATCAAGCGTAATATCGGCACCAATTCTTCCCCTGTTCACATTACCCCTTTTTATCATATCATATGCCCGTCCGATGCATTTCTGGCCAAACATTGTATGTTTTATTTGACAAAAATTCATCAAATATTTTAATAACACTTTTATGTGCAGAACAAAAGCGAAGTCGAAACCAATGATACGATATATTATCAGCAATTGATGTCACAATTGCTGCAAAGCCTTCGCACACAGAGCTCAATACTGGTCACTTGCAGGCCCGGGAGCTTTCTTTTGGCCCGATTTGATGACCGACTCGTTTGGATACAGATTCTTGAGTGCGGCTATAATTACGTCAAAATTCAAGTCAAAGGCCTCGAACTCCAGGAGACCTCATGTCATGCGGTGGAAGCGACCACAATCGATGAGATGATAGACCGGGCGTTTTATGCCAACGACGAGAGCGGAACCAAAACTATGTTTAACCCATATTTTTGGTACACAACTCAGCCATTGGATACCCTTATAGTGAAGACCTATTCAGGTATTGATTGAATGAAATCACAATATAATTAACATTTCAAACACAACATCAGATGCGAGGAATGTGTTGACGGGTGTTATCGACTCACCCGATATGTCAGGCGCTATAAACTCGCTGTTCGGAAAGGTTTTAGTTTGGGTTTTGCTTAAACATAGGATAAGAAAATCAAATAATAATGTTATTCACGAAAGTGTTGTTTTAAGGCCTGAAAAACAGGTCGAAATGACTAAGAATAGCGAAAATGGGGCCAAAAGTGGGCTCTTATGCGATGTCCTCAAAAATAATGCTCAAAACAGTTCTGATGAGTTGATGGGATTTGACTCAAATAATATAGACTTAAGTAAATGGTCTGACGATGAAGAGGAGAGTGACGTTTTGGGCACAGATGAAAAGGTTAACCGGCAGTCAGGTTCACACCATTCCTCTAACTCTCATCAAACGAAAACATCCATTCCATCGACAGCTGAGAAAAAGGCTTTTCAGACCAATGAAGATCTCTTTGAAACAGTGATTGAAAGTCAACGACAAATCAAATCAATAAATACTGAACAAAACATTAGAGAAAACTTTTTCAATACTTTCGATAGTAATGGCAATCGAGTCATCCATTCATCAGATGACGGAAAAGATTTGTTTTCAGAATATCAAGTCTTCGACGACTGCTATCAGTGTTTGTCGCCGCCCGAAGAGTGGACAATGTCTTCGTTGCGCTATCCCTATAGGAATAGAACTGACCAAGGTTCAAATCAATTCAAGTTTTGTGACGATTGGTTCAAAACTATAATCAAATTAATGAATGAAAAGAGCAATGAATTGACGGAAAACCAAATATTTTCATTGATATACTCATACAAACAGATAGTTTTGGTCTGTTTCTCATGTATTTCCACATTGGATTCCATGTCCAAAACGGATGAAATGAATGCACAGACTATTTATCAGATATTCAACGGCAAAATACCTGACAATGGATTCGATAACAATGAATACTTGGAGAAAAATAAAGATTTTTATGACATTATTGTAAAGAGCTTTCAATACACGGTTAAGATAGCACTCGACCAGATCCTCATCGGCGAAGAGATGTCGACATCCAATGAATTAATACAAGTGTTAATAGATTACGACAACAATTGGTTTATCGGCGACGAGAAGAGTACGGATTGGAAGGAGTCGTTGATTAATGAAAAACCAAATCTTTTCTCAATCGGAAAGAATTCAATTAAGGTTTTCATTGATTTATAGAAACTCTCTAACACTTGACCCCCTGATAGGAATGTTTCACAAGTCATTTATTGAGTCTCAAACAAATTGGTGTCCATTTGTGTTCGTTGAATAGGGCTGTCATCGAATCCATTTGGTCTTCACTGTCGTTGGAATTGCTATACCTCACCAATGATGACGAAGAGAGGTTCTCAATACAGGCCAATCCGGTCATTCTGCGCAACCTGACCGTCCAGTCGGCCAACGCACCCATAGGTTACCCGGTGTATGTCTCGCAACCCATTCTCGTCAATCATTTAGAATATTAATCAAATGAAATGAAAGAATATTTTTTGAATTTAATAATAATTTTTGTTTAATTTCAATCGAAAGTTGTATACAATTTTGTATACGATTTGTATATCAATAAAGTCTATTCAATAGTAATAGTAATGAATATATATTTAATATATTTATATAATATATATAAAAGCAAAATAGAGTGCAAATATTGTTCAGCATTTTTTATACAATAAAAATTCTTTAACTTTTTCGCTTCAAGTCTTCAAAGCTGTCGTTAATCAATGATTAGCAATAAATACTCATTCATAACATTGTCTTAAATTTTAAACAAAAACCGTTTCATTTCTATACAATAATTGCACGAATTCTCCCAAAATTTTATATAAAATAATGAAATTCTGTACAAATAATATTTTTTCGACAAAAACATACAAATTGTTTGTAATTGTTTTCAATATATTAATCATTTATTATGTCCTTTGACTTAAAATAAGTATTTTTTATATACTTTACAAACTTGTTATAAAGTATTGAAATTAACTTATATGTGATTTAAGTCAAAAATTAAGTATAAAAATGTTTTAATACATAATAATTTGGGAGAATATGAGCCAAAACATAACCCTTTACAGTAAACTTCACAACACTTTCGTCTCATTCTTTTCAATCATTTCTTTCTTTACTTAAGACTAAACCAAATAAATGCCAATCATTTTGGATCAAAACGTATAGAACTTAACGCTTGAAAGTCTTTTGTCTTTTTTTGTGAATTTTTGGGAACAAATTCTGTGTTAATCATTCATTCGTTTTTTATTTGCAACTATAATGTGAAAGAAGTAAATAATGGTTTGATATCAAAGATCTTCTTTTGTTTCGCTGTAATAGTGAATGAATTTATTTTTTTGAAAAATTGGTCACAAATTTATTTTTTGTTTTAATGAGAGGCAGAAAATTAAAGCACAGATTTGTCGGAAATTTGTTGAAAACAAATTAAAAATATATTATTTTGCTTTCATTCTATGTAAACATATTTCTTGTTCAACAGTTATAGCATTTAAGGCACATTTTATGTAAAGATTAACTCCTATTATATTATAATTTTTGTCAAAGAATTGTTTGAAAACTTTGTTTTTCATAATATTTTTGTCGTTTTGTTAAATCAATAACTAATTCAATAATAATTAAATTGATATCGATTTGGAAAGTATGCTAAAAGACATGTCTTTTTGTGATACAAAGTAAGAAACAATTTCTAATGGATTTGAAAAACAATAAAATTCAGAAGTTTTGAAATATTGGAAATAATAGCGAAGACTAATATAGTCTGTTTTGTATAATGAGTTGATTTTGTGTTTGAATTTATTTGAATTTTATCCTCTTTTCATATAATTAGAGTTTTTTTTATAAATTAAGTTCTTTTCGAGTGCTTGGGTTGGGATCAGTGATCACATAAACTATAAACTTATTGTTGCACTAGTTTTCAATATATTTCAATTTCGGATGCCTTTAGGCTGTGCTCAGTCTGTCTATGCATTGCCAAAGACTAC
This sequence comes from Quadroppia sp. Gr-Ori-00064, assembly GCA_034700825.1. Classification (NCBI taxonomy): domain Eukaryota; kingdom Metazoa; phylum Arthropoda; class Arachnida; order Sarcoptiformes; family Quadroppiidae; genus Quadroppia; species Quadroppia sp. Gr-Ori-00064. The sequence continues at coordinate 4,011 of JAQIXR010000225.1, read as the reverse complement.
TGTATTTTCATAGAGAGAATAGAGATTTTTGAGTTAAACAATAATATGTCGTTTGTTTAAAATTAAGTTTCGTCCCAAATAATCATGAAAGCATAGGACACGGGGCAGGTAGGATAGAGGACAGGCAGATAGGGTTGCCATTCAGATGCAAACAAAGGCGTTCACTGCTGTCAAAGTGTGTTCACATGTGTATAGCAAATAGTTATGAATTTTTGTCTCTCAAAAATTAGCCAAAAATTACATTCAATAAAATGTTTTATATTATTATAGTTTAGACTATAAATGATTGAATGGAAGAATGAATTAAACAATAGTTATATATATTATTATAATTATTATTAACGTTAAATAAAAACATCTCTTTTTGGCTATCTTTTACTCAGCATTTTGTGCCGCAAATCCATTTGCAAACAACAAAAACGATAAAGAATTGATTGAAAAGATATTTACATAACTTTCAAATGTTTTTGAATTATAGTATAAAAAATGTTATGGAAGTAATGATTAGTTTTTAAACTTATTTTTGATACAAATTTTTTATGTAGAAAACAAATGAAAATGCTTTACAATAGGGTTTGGCTTAAATTGGTTTTCATTTAACATTTACTTTTATTTGTGTCCATAATATCAATGGATTGATTGATAACTTATTTCTCCTCAAATGATCAGTCTTTCAATGGATTGATTGCGAGTAATATTTTAAAAATTGGAATTTTGTTTCGTTTTATGTAAATCTCTTGAGAAGTTTGAGTGAAAAAATATTTTTGTATATTTATAATAGAAATTACGATGAAATTTACGAATAATAGTATGAAAAAAATATATTATGAAATCAAATAATAATAAGAAATAATAGTTATAATAATCATAAGCTCTTCGTTGATATCAACAAAAATTGCGCTACAATTGAAACAAAAAAGGATTTGAATTGAAGTCAAAAAATTTTAGATTTAATAAAGATTTGATTTTTTGTTTTGAAAATAATAATGAAATCAAACTAATTTTTAGCGACACTTTTCACACCATTTCTTATGAGATTTGAATAACTTTTCAAATGAATATAAATTCAAATAAACTTCAATAAATGTAAACATTTTTCATAAATAATAATAAATAAATTTTCTTAAATATATTCTTCAAAAGTAAATATAAATATAAGTTATAGTTTTGTTGCAAACAAAACAAGTTTTATTAGTACTGAATATTTAACTTTAATTTAAATTATATTTAATAATAATATAAAAAACTTTTGCTTAAAATATAAATCAATTTATAAACGAATGAAAAGTTATTTTTCGCTAAACTATTCATTACTCGAAAAGATTATCATTTTTTGGCATCTTTTCAACAAATTAATAGAAATTTTGTTTTAATCGACTTATATCTCATAAAAATTTTCACGACTATAAGTGTCGCTAAAAAAAGTCAGCTTTAAATCAAAACCTTTGATAAACAAAAAATTATTAATAATTAAAATATAATAAATAATATAATCTTTAATTCAAATTCGATTGTGAATTGAATCGTGAATTTAGACGAGTTTTAAGTGTTTTTTATACTAAAGAATTGTTTGCGAATTCATTGATAGCTTTTAGGCATTAGTTTTTTTTGGACAAAATCTGATTAAGACTTTCATTCATGAGTTTTATTACCATAAATGATAGGTAAGTATACTTTGATGGCACACATGGGATGGGCATAAAAGCAGTGTTCGGGTTAGGACATGACAGGTGTGATCGCCTGTTGGTCTCTGTCCTCTGAAAACAGTTTGTCAGAACTTTTGAAGTATCGATTGAATCCGGAAGTGCTCGAAGAGGAACAGACGGAAGATCCGTTACTCGCTAAGGGAGATGATGAGGAGAGTGCTGAAGACAACGTGGACGACAGGGGGGATGGTATTGATGTCGATGTCACTGTTATGGACGACGAAACGCTCGAAGAATTGGAATCAGTCGATGAAATGTTTCGAATGAGTTCTTCGGCAGTAATTGGCGCTAATTTGACATTCGGTGGCGAAAGTGGAGATAATAAGTCAAAGTCATAAAGAGATAAATCAATGTCTCCAAAGATTTCGTCATTTGTTGTGTTTGAATAAGTGATTGAATTCGTGTTAATGACTGACAAGTGATTCAATGAATGACTATTTGTTACGCTTTGAGATGTGATCGCATTCTGAGACAATGACGGGCTCACAGATGTCGGGGACTGGGATTGGGATGTCGTTGTGTTCGATGCTATAGTTGGTGTGACGGCTGGTGCAGAGGTGGTCGGAGGTAAGAGAGTGGTGAACGAGGAAGGAGTCGACTTCTGTGGTGGAGCACTGTTTGAGTTAGGATTCGATGCATTCAAAGAGTCTTCAGATGATGAAGCACTTCCATCGCTTCCAGTGATGGCATTATTTTCATGTCCATTAGCTGTGAATTGAGTGTTTTTATGAGCACCGGTCGCACCGGTAGATACAGTCAATGATGAGTTGAAGTTAAGTACAGAACTCCAGTTAATACTCGATAGTCTGTCTGAAGCCTCGTCTGAACCCCAAAAGGCACTGTTGGTTGAGTTAGAGGTGAAGTCCATCGAAGATTCGCTGTCGTAGAGGGGACTGGAGGTCGAGAACTGCGACTTCTGGAAAGGGGTGACACGTCCGGTGGAAGCGTCCAAATCAAGCAAATACTTATCGTATTCACCATTTGAACCATCAGTTTCTGTACAGATTTGAGGATAATTGGAACCATTGGACGAAGTGTTGGCACTTCTGTCCGATTGGTTAACAGTATTTGTATTGTTATTAACATTATTATTAATATTATTATTATTTTGATTATGGATTAAAGTGTTCGAAGCACTGGGAGGCGGATCGAGAGTCATGTTCTGGGTGTTGAGCACCGGAGGAATGAATGCCACACCATTGGGGCCAAAGTTAATTTTGACCCCTTCCCTGTCCAACTCACGTTCAAGTGTTCGCAATGTATTGCATATAAGAACTGAACGCCAGAGGTTGGGATCAGGCGATTGTCGGAAGCGATTCAGTTTACACATACTTATGTTGAATATCTGCTGCCTTTGCCGCACATAACAGTGTTGGACAGTCAGGTTGTGATGCAATATACTCGTGATCGATGTCTTCGTTATAAGAGATGTATTCACTTTTGGGACAATTTGTGGCGAATTGTTTGAATCGATGTCTGGTATGACATCACTGGCGGACAGGGGGTGTTGGCTCTGATCGCCTGAATCGTCGTCTTCGACAAACTTGCGTTTAATACCACGGGATTGGAGGTCACAATACATTTCATTCATACCAACACTTCTTAAATGGTAATCCTGTGGCAAAACAAGAGAGACAACAGTTTAGTAAAGTTTATGTCAAACAATAGGAACAAAGTTTTCAAAACTCATCACAACTATCATTACCGGCATTTATAACATGAAAGCAACACTTATTCGCATATAATAACTAAATGACAATATTTTTCGAAAGTTTTTCATTGTTTTTATTGATAACAGAAAATCAAAAATAATAAATATGTGAAAAACAGCGCAAAAACTTCACTGAAAAACTTCATCGCAATGTGTATTAAAAAACTATTAATACTGTTCTCATATGTGTTTCAAGTATGAATGTTTGTTGGTTGTGAGCACTGGTAGTGTTGTGGCCCAGAAACAGCACTGGTAGAATTGGGTCACTACTTCCAGCCCTCTTACCAGTTATATGAATGTTATGTTTCGACGTCGAGTTCGGCTCTGGAATCAAAGCCCAAACACTACGACATAAGAGAGAGAAGGTTTTGGGTTAATAAAAAATACAGGTTGTAGTGGTATAGTTGCCACCGCAACCACCTGTGCCCACCACTGGCGAAACAGTAGAGACAGTGCTTTAAATCATATGAATATACAATTACTATATTTATTATGTTTTAAAATCAATCCTTAAATACAATTAAAAATCATAGAAAACATATATTAAGCGATTCTTCACTCTTTTTGCTCTCTCTCTCTCTCTCTCTCTCTCTC
>JAQIXR010000224.1:0-38881 GCA_034700825.1 Quadroppia sp. Gr-Ori-00064 | reverse complement strand
CTCAGACATTGTCCACATGTTTGACAAACTGTATGTTTTGGCCAAAGGGGGTATTTGTGTCTATTCGGGTGAACCGCAACATCTTAACCAACACCTAATGGACTGTAATATCATTTGCAACGAAAATCAAGTCCCGATCGAGACGTTGATTACCATCGCTTCCAAAGACAACGACAACAGTGTTATCGAAATGAGAGATAAGACAACAGAAGAGTTGAATGAATCTATTGATAGAGTATTGAATGAAACGATTGAAATCAATGAAATGGTTCGCAAAAACAAGCCTTTCCTTTGGAAAGACGTTTCGATTCTTATGCAGCGATTCTTTCATGAGTTCTGTTCATACGAATGGAAGTCATATTTGATTATGATTTCAATTCTGGCATTGATTTCAATCGCTTATGTCCTGTCCTTTGGCACAGATGTCGGCAAATATGACGACTGCATAGCCTTGGGATCAGTTGCTAACAAGACTTGTTCGGAACAATTGGTGTCTTCGAATTTCGTCTTTAAAAATATGAGTTTTATTTTCACTCATCTTTGGATAATTCAAATCCTTTACGCCATTCTCGTCACAGATATCTTATGCCAAAAGATGACTGTCTTTGTTAACGAACACCAAAACAGTGAGTAATGTCTGTCCACTGATCACAACTGAAGACCATTTCGTCCACAGATTGGTATTCAAGTGGAGTGTATTTCCTGACACATAATGTCATTGATTTGATTTCAGTGATAATTAATGGCATAATTGTTTCGGTTATTGTCTTCTTCGCAAGCAATCAATTGCCAGAAGCGAAGAGGTTTTGGTCTTTTCTTTTGCTACAAATCCTATCCATTCAAATGATTTCTTGTGTCTCCTCTTTGGTGGTCACTCTTGTGTCCAACAAACAGATGTGTTCCGTAATTAACATCTCGTTTGCCATTTGTATGGCACTGTTTGGAGGCTTTTTCATACAGATCACAAACTTGCCACAACTGTTCCAATGGATCAGCTCTTCAAGTGGTCTTAAGTTCACATTCCATGCAATCGTTATCACGATTTATGGCTTCAATAGATGTCCACAAAACCAAACATCAGAGACTTTATACCAATTCGACGTCAATGACAACAATATGTTTACAGAATATTCTCATTCGCTTTTGTATGCATTCATACAAATACTAACAGTAATTGTTGTCGACTTCTTGTCATTATTGGTCATTCATAACCCAAACCTTAGGTCAAAGTTCACACAAAACAAACCTAACAACGAATTCGAGTTTCAAACTGTCTGTCAAACAACTGAAGAGAGAATCACTTTCTGTGTTATTCCGGATCAAAGTGAAGATAACGCCAGTATTGAGACAATAGACTCGAGTGTGGAAGGGGAGCAAATACCAGCCCTGAGTATCGCCTGGACTGACATTACATTGAAAACCAACAAAACGTGTTATTCGAGTGAAAAAATAATTTTAAATTCTGTCAAAGGATTTGCAGAATTTGGATCAATGACAGCATTGATGGGACCGTCGGGTGCGGGAAAGACATCTCTTTTGAGGTTTTTAAATGGAATGAACAGAAATCTAATGACAAAAGAATCGAAAATATATTTAAGCGAAAGAATTAGGACTTGTTTTATAGTTCAGAACCAAAGGGAACACCTATTGAATGGTTTGACTGTAAGACAATCACTTTTATACGCCTCAAAGTTGAAGAATATCAACAAAAGTGTTGACCATTCAGTGATTATCCAGCAATTGATGGAAGAGTTGGCCATAACTGACATTAAGTCAGTTTCAGTCGAGAAATGCAGTTCTGGTCAACAGAAGCGAATAGTTATGGCAATGGAGTTAACGCCAGAGTTCAAACCAAACCTCATATTTGTGGACGAACCCACCTCTGGAGTGGACAGTCATTCGGCTCTTTTGGTCCGTGTCCTTCACTTTCTCTAAACTAATGTCTGTTTTATTCCACAACAGATGATTCAATGCTTCCAAAGAGTGACTCAAAAGCACATCCTATCGATCATAGCATCCATACATCAGCCGAACCTCGAGTTGTTGATGACTTTCGACATGTTGTACGTCTTGGCCAAAGGGGGTCTCACTGTATTCTCGGGTCGACCCCAACATCTGAAACAACATCTCAAAGAATGTCAAATCGTTTGCAGAGATAATCAAATTCCGATCGAAGTATTGCTCAAAATCTCTTCTAATGAATCTTCAGATGAGTCGGTGTTGGGTTTATGTCGTAAAACAGGTCAAGACTTAAGTAGATATGACGACAGAATTGCAACCGAACTGACTCTGAGTCCGAACGGCATTCCTTTTAAGGCGAAATCGTTTTGTTTGACAGAGTTTGTGATTCTGTCGAAGAGAACCGTTTTATACACTCTTGTATTCAACTGGAAGTCGAAGTCATTTGAATTGTTGTTAACCATAGCCTTAACTTTAACCACAAGACTGGTGTTCGACTTCGATGTCGGCAAACCTGACAGTTGTGTGAATATTGGCCAAAACATTACCGACGGCTGTGTGACGACAGCGGATGAGCTGTTGGACAAAAAACTACTCAATTATAACCAGACATTCAATATATTTTTATTCTGTTTTTTGGCCTCATTTCAACTGATTTACACCTCGTTCACATTTAGCCACGAATTCGATGTCTTCTCAATTGAATACAGAAATTGTGAGCAATTAAACACTCATTGATATTAACCACTCATTATCGTGTCCATCGATAGTCTGGTACAGCTCTGAGTCGTATCTCATCATCAAATCACTCATGGATTTGATCCCAACATTGATCTCAATTGTCATCATATCTTATATCGCGAACATCTATGAGGGGAACGACATGTTTGTGTTTTACCTAACGATACTGTCTTTGGGATTACCTGCGCTTCAGAGTATAGGACATATTTATGGGATCTGTTTCGGCAAAAGAGGCGCCTCTTTCGCCATATTTCTGTTGCCCATAATCTTCCTCTTAAGCGACACTGTTATACCAATTCACGAATTGGGAGACATTTTCGTCTTCATGTCTCACTTCTGTCCCATCAAACACATGTTGAGCACGACCCTGATCAAGTTCTACGGCTTCGGCCGATGCTCAGGGTCTATGACCTCTTCGATTCTACACGACCGGCGATTAGATGACCACGACTTCGATAAAGGAATCCATTTATTGATAATGGATTTGATTTTATACAGAGTTTTGACATTCATTGCATTGAAAGTCAAACTCAATATGAATTCAATACAACAGAAGCTAAAGAATATCAAAAGAATATTCTGTTGAGGAATGTGTGAAAATTTTTAACATTAGTTTCATTTGTTTAGTCAACCCCTTAAATATAATTTAAAGAACCCCCTGAAATAGGATGCAATGCCCAATCCATGACAAGGTATGAGTCAGTGATTATTATCAACAAAAAAAAAGTTATAATTATTTTGTTTTTTGATTTTAACTCACTTTCAATATCAGTGAATAAAATGTGTTTCTCTTATTGAATGGCATTCTTGTCGTCTGTAAAATATTTGTCATTTTTGTTCATTGATTACAACACAAACAAAATGTTAAATTACGAGAAAATATAGCAATTTTCAAAACGGATCTCAAATACGAAATACCATTTTTAAGGGGCGTTTCGTCTAATCAATTGCCTATTGTTTTTAAGGGATAAAATAAGATAAATTCATAGCTTTTTCTTTCGATTATTTCATATTTGATGGCAAACAAAGTCGTCCTTTCAGTCAATGATAGGTGTGTTTGAAAATTGTGTTTCACTTTTGTTTCTCTTCTCTAATAATGAATGAAAATTAAAAATAATTTTTTTTATTGAATTTTAAAGAATAAAAAGAGTTTTCATTATTTTTTTACATACAATGCAAACAATTGTTAAATATTTCTTAATCTTTGTGTCAATCAGTTGTTTGTATCACAACATAGTCTTCGCCGACGAATCAGGTAATGAAAAAGTGATCTTTTCTTCAATCAATTACTTGAAAATAATTTTATAATTCGTAGACCTATTGAAAGGTAATAATTATTTTCTTAAGTGATTAACAATAAGTTTGACATCTTTTTCAATGAGTTTTTCTTTCATTACAATTATTTTGCTCTCAATTATTGAAAGCTTTACTCAATTCTTATCTATTTATTCATTGATTGCATTGTTCTCTCTCTTTGTGACCAATGATAAGCGAATACTTAATATCCATTCACTCAAATGAAAGGATTAATTGTATCACAAAATCGTATTCTTTGGCAAAATCTTATATAAGCCTAGGGAGGGAACAGTAGACAATAGTCAACTGTATGTCATTTATAGCACAATTCAATGAATAATTTAAAACTATTTTTCAAACCTTTCATACATTTTATGTAAGAATTCCCTCAAATGATACAAAAATTCAATTATACTAACGATGATTCATTGAATGCCTTTCCTTTTGATCCTTTTCAATGATAGCACTCTATGTGAGAATAGTTTGAATTGTTGTCTCTTTATCTTAGAGTCAATCAATTGATGATAACATTTGTGGTAATGATTAGCGAATATAAAAAATATCCATTCATTTAGACTCTGAACCAAAATACGTGATCAATGACGTGGGCGACGGCTGGGAGAGAGCCGATGAGGGCTGGCCTCTCGTCGACCCCTTAGACGAAAATGTGTCACAATTTTATTATCTCAGAAATCATTCGCAAAGCATTTCGTGGAAAATCAACAGAGAATTCATTGATTCCGTCAAAGAATTGCAAACAATGTTTAGAATCGATTTTAAGGTTTGAAAATCAAATGACAAACAATTTTAACACTCAATTGTCTTCCGATTGTCGTCAACAGTATTGGTCTCATTGCAAAAGCCAAGAACAGGAGCCGCATCTCGTGGTCACCGTCGACGACAAAGACGATGTCGTGTCAGCCCATTATAAGCAGTATTATGAGAACAATTGGATGTCCTGTCAGTACATACTATCCTATGAACAGCTGAAGAGCTTTGTTATACACATCGAGAGCTTCGAAAACAATGCGATCATTGCGTTCAAAGACGTTCAAAGTTATTGTCATTTCATTGAATGTCATTAAAATTAAATTAATTTTGTTTTTCTTTTCAGTCAAATATCAATCGGAAGACAAAGTGAACCAAAACTATGTCCAAAAAGACACTCTTTTCTACAATTCAGACATCAGTTCCGCTGAAGATGTATTTGATTCCGAGTCAATACAGTCGTATGGCATGGATTTAAGTGATGATAATATCGACCATTGTTTCGATTTGACATATTTTGCGCAAAAGTCGACATTGATTAGTGTTGCCATCAGTTCCGATGACAGAGTGAATGACACAATACTTACGATTGAGCCCAATGTCAACCAAAGAGAGGCCACACAGTTCTGTGTCAGGGATTTGGTGGCCATTAAGGGGAAAAACTATGACATATCACTCAATGCAAATGAAGAGCACTTCCAGAATGGCATCAATTTTACAAAAAGTGAACCAAAAGTTTGGAATTTCAAACCAAAAGCCTTTTTGAGTGCAATGAAGGCGTCGACACATGAATACGACGGCGCTCTCAATGGCAGCAACGATTGGCGCGAAGAATGGACACAATTATCGCCGAACACAAAGAATTTGTTTGATTTCAGGGACGATTTGATCAAATTTTACGGTAAATTAAATCTCGAAAAAACATAACCTTTTTATATAAAGATTGCATTTTTCATAGCCTTCGCGAACAGTCGACGCCCGGCGTCGGCGCAGCTCATCAGCACATGGATCAAATACGACAAGAACTTACATAAGATCTCTTCTCAGTATACGATCGAAGTGAACGAAACGCAAGTCTTCAACACATTCAAAGTCCGGCCGAAAGTCTGCAATGAGTTATCGCATTGTTTTGATGTCAGACAAACGAAAGTCACTGAAAGTGATTCCGAGACAAAAAGGATTATTGACTTCGAGTTCAATGCAATGAATGGCACGAAATATATTAAACTCATGTTTTATATACAATACTTTCGGCCGATCTATGAGACGAAGAACACGTTTTCGGACGTGACGTTTGGCCTGAAGTTAACACATTTCGGTGACCCGTGTTTTGGCGCCGAGACGACCAATGTCTGCCATAGTCGGGGTCAGTGCATAGCAGACCCTGAGCAGAGCGTACCGAACGTTCCCGTGTGCGAGTGTGACCTTGGCTATTTGGGACCACACTGTCAGACAATAGACTATTGCAATACAGTCGATGAGATCGTAGCCAATGATAGGCCTCAGAACACGTCCGGCAGAAAGTACTGTTACCTTCATATGAAGCGCAGGGAATGTGAGAATCTGGTCAATGAGAAGAGCTTTCGGTGTGTCTGCGGTGAAGAGGAAGCGTTCAATTGGTTTAAGTGAGTGTTCAATGAATTGTTTAAAGCACTCCTAAAACGGCTTTGCCTTTCAGTTACGAATGTCGACCAACAAAACGAACGGACAGTCACTGGAGTAATGGCACCAATGGTTGGTTATATCCTTCAGATAAGAGCAATGAAATGGTGTTTGAGTTCTTGAGTGTCGACACAAATAGATATGACATTTGTGTGGACATTAACTACAGATCGAAGCAAAACGTCTTCCTATCGGCGATCTATGGCTCACAAAACGACAGACAATTCACTTATGAATTGCCAAACAGTGAAGACAGTGAGAAGAGTTGGTCCGTTTGTGTCAGAGATTTCACGTATTCGCCTAAAGAGAGCTTCAATTTGTCCCTGACTATAGTGGCGAACATTCCCTCATATAATGAAACCTATTTCACATTAAGTGATGTCAAACCCAATGTCAAACCCATTGGTCGAAAACACATGGATTTCATCGAAGGCTGGGATAAACACTTTGACCAAAACCAGTGGAAAGTATTTCCCGAAAATAATTGGTCCAAAAAAGACAATTCGACACAAATTTCGAGTAAGAAATAAGAAAATATTTTTCACTTTTGTTTTGATAATCACTTGTTTTTTGCCATTCAGTCCAAGTGGACGCCTATAGCGAGGCGACGGCGCTCTTAATGAGCGATTGGATTGAATTCAACGAAAACTTGAAAAATAGTGAAAACAAATTCGTTGTCGAAATGAGTGAAAAACTCTGGGATTATATGAAAATTGACGTCACTTTTCGATATCAAGTGAAGGATGTGTTGAATTCACACACGAATAGTGACATCGATTTGGAAACACATAATATAGACGACCAAAAGTTGGCCAAAATTCAAATTCCACCTGAAATTCAAAGCGCTTTCAAAATGATTATTGAAATCCATTTGAAAAACAGTGACAATAAAAAGGCGCAGAATTTCGATGTGAAAATCAGGGGCTTGTCGTTGGGCGACGGCTGTGCCGGCGATGGCATGTGTGACAACACTGGCGAATGTGTGAGCGTTGGGCCGAATAAAATCAGGTGTATTTGTGACGATACACAAAATGGAGACAAATGTCAATACAATAATAAATGCATTCCTAATGTAAGTGAAAATTAATGACAAAAAAATTAAAGAATAAAAACATTAAAAAAAACTTTTTTGTTATTCACAGTTTGTTAAGAAATGCCAAACAATGCCATCGATTATCAACAGCTATGCCGTTGACGATAAGCGCTGTCGTCAGACCTCTGATGACGGCTTCGGCTGTGAATGCGATAATTATTGGTCTTTTGATTCGAAAAAGTATTTATAAGACAAACAATTCATCAAAATTTTTTTCACTGATATTTGTTCTCAATTATCTCTTCAGTTGTTTCCGATCATTTCAATACAAAGACCACAAACAGTCGTGTGAATCAAAGAGCTGTCAATTCTTGGATTCGATCGCTTCGGACACGAAGTGGTCCAACAAGAATATGCCCCAAATCGACGCCGACAGCAAAAGCGCAGACATTTTCCCGTTTTATTTCTCGACGAAAAGCGCCTCCGAATTAGACATCGATTTGAAGAACTTCGACAACCGATTGGACGCCTGCTTTGACATCAAATACCATGAGAACAATGACTCAGATCTTCTCATATCGTATAACGACAGCAAACCGTTGACTCTGAGTCTAACCACTTCTAATTCGGACCCGCAATGGAGTGTCCAAAGGATCTGCACCTCATATTTGGCGAAGAAGTTCGACAAAGACCTGAAGATCAAAATCAAACCACAATTCGATGACAGTTCAGACAATTTGATTGCATTTCATGTGAAGAAAAATCAAATGAATTTCATTAAAAGAGACCAAACTGTGGATGAGTTGCCGTTTTTGGTACACTGGTATGAGAGGGATGTCAACAATAGCTTTACATTCGATAATCAGTGGCCAATACAGGTGCCGGAAGGGGAATGGACTGCAGTCGGGGATCAGTTGGTATTCAAACGTAAGTCTTCTTAATCAAAGGTTGTCTTGAATTCTGAAGACATTTATTTCACTGAACTTTAGCACAACTTTTCGGGAAACGGAACTCATATTTGATGAGCACTTGGATCACGAAATACGTCGACGGCTTCAAACTGAGACTCAATAGAAGTTCAGCTCATTTTGAGAACCTTTTGCTACAGATTGTTGTCTTTGATGAGAAAATGGTCGAAAAAGTCGTTTTGGACAATGTTTTCGGCGATTCACTAATGGATTTGAATGTACTTTGAGTCAAAAAATACCCTTTTTTTATTAAACCCCCCTTTCTTTCAGGCAATGACAACTGTAGACCAAAACAATACAGTTGTCATAACTATACCAAAAATGGACAATTCATTCAGAGTTGGCCTTAAAGTGAGTTACGTTAGAGACAGTGAAGACTCGGAACAGACGTTCTCATTGAGTGCCATTGATTTGGGCGACCCATGTATTCAAGACAACACACTCGTGAGGGACTGTGGTCTCGGCGGCACCTGTACTAGCAGTGCACCCGTCGATGGCTATCAGTGCAACTGTAGGTCTGGCCTAACAGGCCGTGACTGCGAGATCACCGACTGGTGTGGACACAAGAATCAGGTAATCAGGGGCTAAAAGGGGTTTAAAGTTAATAAATGATAACTTTTTCGTTCAATAAGGAATTGGGTGAAACAGGCGACACATTCTGTAGGACAGGTGGTTTTGGACAGTGTTCTAACGGCGGTTTCGGTGGCTTTTATTGCGGTTGCGGTAAAGACATGTTTTGGGAACCGATTGGTCGGAAGTGGGTTTGAATTGAGTTTTATATATGATATCAAGTGTTCATAACGTCTCTGTCCCTTCAGATGCCTTCCCAATCTCAAGTGTCTGACCAATGGGTGCGACCCCGACAGCCAAAGGTGTACAGAACCCGACGGCACCTGTGTTTGCAAAGAGGGCTTCAATAAGATCTCGAACGACACGTGCGCTAAGTATGACCCGTGCAGTGATGCCAAGTGCAGGGATGGCTCAAAATGCCATCCCTTGTTGGACAACGAGGGCACACTGAAAGGACACCGGTGTGTCTGTCCTGAAGGACAATCAGGGGGTAAAATGCAATCACAAATTCATAAATCAATTGATAGCTTAATTTTGATATGTCTTCAGACGGATCAAAGTGTGAGCCATTGGTTTGCAAAGAGATGTTCGATGAATGCCAACAGAGTTGTCATGTGACCAACGACGACAAGGGGTACAACTGTTCCTGTAATGACAACTACTGGTGGAATGATTATAAATGTGAGCCCAAAGGGGGCAAAAAATGCGACTGCGCTCCAAACGCCTACTGTATAGACGCCGACCCCAAGTGTCAGTGCAAAAAGGGCTACGAATTGACCGAAGACTCGATAACATGTCGACCAAAACGTATGACAATTACCACAAACTTTTGAGATTTGATTCAAAGAACAAAAAAAATTTTTTTCATTTTTTCTTAAGACTCATATCCTGTGGACGACTATATCTGCCCGACCGGGAGGGCCACAAACGGCACAAATAACCAACTGGTCTGCGATTGTGGAACGGGTTTCACAATGAACTTCGGGATCACATGTGATTTGGTGTCCATTTGTGCCAATGGGAGCACAGGGAGGGATGACTGCGATAATAGGAACGCATTTTGTTTGATAAACACCGCGAATGTCGACAAAGCGGACGGCCGTCACCAATGTGACTGTCCTGAGAGCACATTCATGTTCAACAACACAATGTGTGTCGGATATTGTGATTACGACAACAGGTCTGAGAAGTGTCACGAAATTAACGCCGAATGCGATCCCACCACCAATGCCACCGACGTCGGCGACTACTGTATGTGTCGGCCCGGGTATTACTGGTCGCCACACGACAGGGCGTGTGTTGTGGGCGCCAAAGTCGTCCGCTTCGGTCTTGAGATCAAAGACACGTTTGAGAACAGGAGACGAGTGTTGAATACGTTCACAAAGGATAGCAATGAAGACAAAGACTTAATGAAATTCAGTCTCAATTTGGAGCAAATCTTCGCCGAAATCAATGCCACGAACGAAGAGAACCAGAGAATCGATGACCGATTGAATGGGAAGTTGTGGCCACTGATTGTCAACAAACGGATCCTCAAAGATGTCAAATATATTATAGGAAAGACTGAATTCAGACATTCAAAAGACATGATATCTATAGAGAAGTGCGATTTCGACCACAACTCATATCACTGTCTGTTTGCCATGAATTTGGACGACAAGAGTCCCAAGAATTACAGCTCTGTATTCGTCCAGACATTAACTGATCCACACTTTTGTATGTCATTTGAGGGCAGTTCCGATCACTGTTTCTTTCCTATGAATCCCAATGAGCACCGGAAGGCATGGCAATCATATTCCGGTTCCGACACAAAGTTGTACTCAATTGTCATCAATAGATCCGAATTACAGAAAACAACTCTCACTCTAAGAAAGGTCAGTCCAAAGGCTTTTCATTGCATTTGATAACAATTTCTCATAATTTCTGTCCATAAAAGCCATGCACTGAAGACGAGACCCATTGCATGGGTCGCACCCAATGTCAAGACACCGGCGCCACGGAATCGACACTGTATTCCTGTGTTTGTAACCCGGATTACTTTAAAACCGTTGGCGAAGCACATATAGTATATGGCGTTCCGATGAGTAGTTGTGAAGGTATTCATTGAGACAATAGTTTGTGATATTCTTGTCATTCATTTTTGTCGTTCTCTTCAGCACTGGATTTATGTGACGTTCGGTGCAATACGAGCGCCAAACACGACCCTAACGGTCGGTGCTATCAAAGCGAGCCACAACTCAATGAGCGCAAGGAATGGGTGATTGACTACGACTGTGGATGTGCTCAGAACTACACCGTTAGGAACGCCAGCTCTGGATGTGTTGGTAAGGCATTCAACGAATTCTTTAACGAATTGTTATTTTCGAGAATTTTATTAAAAATTATTTTTTTTGTTGAAACGGAAAGGCGTTTGCGATGACGTCGACTGCAGCCATGGCCAGTGTGTACCCAAAGGCGGCTCCGGCTATGCGTGCGATTGTGACCAGGGATGGAATGGCGACAACTGTCGCACAGAAACTAAGCCATCGATTCGGCTATGGATTGTAGTGACGGCCGTACTGTCCGTAGCCATCGCTTGTGTGACACTTTTGGCCACATTCTTATGCGTGAAGTAAGTCATCGATGGTTCGAACCATTCATTCGTTTCTTTGATTTACAACAAAATGAAAACAAAATATTTTTTTTTGAAAATTTTTATATTTTTTTGTATGTTTTTTTCGCCTCAATTAGACTCAAGAGAACCGGAAGCGATAGCTTCAACACCCGGTCGTTGTCTATGGACGACTCGGCGACTACATTCCGTGTGACGAGAGGCGGACCCCCTGTCATACGGATCAACTCCCGCACAATCAATGAAACCCATTTGAAGGCCAATCGCAGTCAAGAGTAAAATGTTTTTGTTTTTCAAATCAAAATTCATTCATAAATTTTATACATTTTTTTCTCTCAAATAAAAGACTTATTTATTGAAAATAAAACACATTTTTTGTTCTTTACTTTTATTCAAACAAATGTTTTCGTTTTTTTTATGAAATATTTTGTTTTTGCAATCATTTTATTAAACAATTTTCACATTCAATACAAAACACAAAACACTTGTTATTAAAGTGTTTTATTCGTATTGATTAATGAAATTCTTTACTGAATATTGTTTTATGAAAACAAATCATAACAACAGAAAAGGTTTAAATTTTTTTTTAATTTTGTTATAAAAAAAATATATTTTATATATTTAATGAAAAATTATTAAAATTTTTAATATATTTTTTTTAATAACGAAATATAAAAATCACAAAAAATTCTCGAAATAAATGATAGCGTAATCTTCATTCGGAAGGAATCATATGTTTTTGATTAGAATATATTTAAATTTGAAATTAAATTATTTTAATAATTTGCAACATGGTTATCTCATTGAATTTTAATTAAAAATAATTTTTCCTTGTTCAATTAATTATATACAGGTATTTATTACTTTAAAATCATATATGTTTTCACCGGAATATAAACAGATTGTAGAGATGAAGACATAGTAACGCCTTGAATGACAACACGTTTATCATGTTTTTGATCAAAACTTTAAAGTTTTTAAGGAAAAAAAACATAAAATGTTTCGACATTTAGTTCTTCACTTCAACTCTCGGTCGAAACTAGTAAAGAATAATCTCTTCTCTATTAATCACCATGATCAGTTTATTTTATTTGATCAGGTACAAATATATTATAAATCTATTTTATTTATACACTATTTGTTGAATAAAATATATTTTAAAACTTATTTTTATTGCTATTATTCACAGCCAACTCATATCACTGTTGCTCAGCCAATGGGGTGTCACCTTGCTCATTGGCCTGGGAGTACTTTATCTGGTGAGATTCTACACCCAACTATCTAACTATCCCCCTGGCCCTTTGCCACTGCCCATCATTGGCAACATTATAAGTATATTCTCTTCCCATAAGAACATTGTATAAAACGTAAAGAATATTCTCTTTCATTAGCGTTCAGTCGCTTCAAAAAGCACTGGAATCTAGAGATGATTGAACTCTCGAAGAG
Organism: Quadroppia sp. Gr-Ori-00064; assembly: GCA_034700825.1. Classification (NCBI taxonomy): domain Eukaryota; kingdom Metazoa; phylum Arthropoda; class Arachnida; order Sarcoptiformes; family Quadroppiidae; genus Quadroppia; species Quadroppia sp. Gr-Ori-00064. The sequence continues at coordinate 25,827 of JAQIXR010000224.1, read as the reverse complement.
TTACGGACCAGTGATGACCGTATGGATTGGGTCGACGCCATTCATATGGATATGCGATCTAGAACTGGGCAAAGAGGCGTTCAACAAGTACACTTTCACGGGAAGACCTTTCTCATATTTGGGCGAGTGATACACACATGACACTTATAAACAACACTGTTTCTTATAATGACATGATCTAGGTCACGCCTTCAACAATTCTAATCACAATGACCTAGTGTTCAACCATGGAGCACCATGGGAACATTTGAGGAAAGTGTCCCAGGTCACTATCAGGTGAGTGACGGGAAAAGTATTATCTTTATTTTTTGTCTCATTCACTGTATGTCAAAAACGGCAGAAACTTTTTGAAGACACAAATGGGTCCAAAACTCGTCGAACAGTTGGTCAAAGAGAACGTCGATGTGATTGTGTCCAAAGAAGGCAGAGATAAGCCCTTCTCTATATCCAACTACGCCTACAGTATGTTCAGCAATGTGTTGGGAAGTGCTGTCTTCAGCCAAAAGTAAGTCCTCCTCAAAACACATACAGTAGTCGACCGTTTGTTACACTCTTTTTGGTTCGAATAAATTGTTTGATAAAAAAAATGATATATTTATAGAGAATTGATATTAGTTTTGGAGAAGTTGTCGACAGTAAGGGTGCAGTTGATACTGTAGTAGTATTGGAAGTGATTGTAAAGGGGTTTACAATAAATTAAAACATAAATGAATAATTATTCCCAAAATAAAAAGTCGTTCAGGTTTTGCCCCTTTGATGTACTCTCTTCCATATAACACAATCATAACATTCAACCCAATGGACGCCTACTAAACGTCTGTCGAATACATACATTTGCTATGAAAGCAATGGTTTTTGTTATGTGGAAAAGAGCACTACAAAGGGGTGTGAACTTTAAATGTCTTTTTAATTAACAATTCAAGTAAAGCGAACATACATTTATTTAACCATGATACTTTATTTCACCATGATCATTTATCCTAATCATTAGCTTCGATATCGATGACGAAAAGCTACAGAAATTCAAGTATATCACAACCGACTTTCAAACTGAGCTAGGTAGTTGGCTATTCATATACGAGTTCATGCCCATTGTTCGCCTGTTCGCCCCTAACCCCCTGAATAAATACTACCGGTGTTGGTCTGTTGTGCACCGGTATGTAATGGAAAAGCTTCAAACACACGAACGCACGTACGATGCGAACGACAAAAGAGATTTCATGGATATTCTCATCCAATCGAAACTGCAAGCAATCAAAGATGAGAAGACTTGCGGACAATATTTAGACGACAAGAGTATGACCGCAACTCTCGTCGAGTTGTTTATAGGTATGTTTATCACCCTTAAAAATTAGCCCCCTTTTTGAAAATTATTTTAGATCACCTAGTAACACATACCCCTTTGCAACACTTCATTCAGTAACAAATTCCTTAACAAATAAAACCTAATACCAATGTCATATTACAGCCGGCGCCGAGACATCGCACACGGCATTCAAATGGATGATAGATACTATTCCTGGGCCTCTATCAGGACATACAGAAAAAAGTGCGCCAAGAGATCAATAGAGAATTGGAGACACGAATGCCTGTGCAGAAGGACATGGAGTCAATGCCATACACAATGGCATTCATATCAGAAGCGTTGCGATTGAGGAATCCCTTACCCATTGGAATATTCCATATGGCGCTCGAGGACAGTATGATCGGTTAGTTAAGGTTCGGGTGTAAAACAATTGTTAACATGATGATGCCCTAGGTGCATTCCCGGTGACCAAGGGCACGCGAGTGGTGTTCCATCAGCAGTGCATTCAACTCGATGAGAAACACTGGAACAATGCCAAAGATTTTAATCCGGATCGTTTTATGCGACCTAATGGTGAATATCATGAGCCAAAGGGGGGCACATACTGTCCCTTCGCCATTGGGCGCCGTCAGTGTCCCGGCGAGAAGCTCGCCATCGGTAACCTGTTCCTAATATTGGTCCGATTCATACAACTCACCAACGAATGTGACATCGCTTTGGATGATAAATACGCGGACAGGGATGTGATGCAATGGCCGGACCGCATATTCCCGTGGTTTCAGAATCCACTTTCATATGAAATAGTGTTAAAGACGAGAAAATGAGACACATTTCTAACACTAATATTTTTATTATTTTTCATTTATATTCTATAAAAATTAATTTCGATATAAATTTATATAAAAATTCTGTGAATTCCTTATAAAGTAATTCCTAGCGTCGAAAGTAAGCGCCGATTCTATACAAATTATTCGCCACCAAATCGATAGTCATTACAATATGACAAAAGAATTTCTTTTTAAGTGTTAGAAAATTCTGTTATAAATGTCTTTAAGTATTGCCATAAACATTGGCACCGGTATTGGTCTGGCAATGATAGCCCATTCCGATTGACGGCCAACACTATTACCGCACTCAATGAGAAGCGACAGCCGATTGAACACGAGATTCGAGTCCTGAAGTTTACGTGACCCTTGAAAAACAGGGGGAAGTTTTTCATAAAACAATTGTTTGCTGACATCCCCTTAACAACACTCACAGCACTCATAGCTATGTATGAGATAATAGCCACTAGTTTTGGATCTACTGATTCGCACGAAATACTCGCCACAGATTGGATGTCGCGTTCGATACCAATGGCTGCCAAGAATGACATCAAACATGATTTCGTGCCAAACGTCTTCATTTTGATCCGGGTATTCACTCGAATCACATCCCGTTTCGCACAAAATCATCGACCGATTTGTGGCCCGGTTTAAGAAGGCATACAAAGTCTTCGTGTATATCGGCAGCGAATCACCTGATGTGCTGTCAATTAGGGGTACTTTTGCTACAAATAATTACTATTATTAGCTTTAATGTTATTTAAGGGGTATTTCCTCTAAATGTTATTCAAAGGGGTATTTCTTCGTAAACAGTCTGTCACAGAACAGACCAATCGTTTGGTATTATATCTTACAAATAGTAAACATATTTTCAAAGAAATTATTCTGTATTTATACCAAGAACAAAATAAAACCACACTGACCTTGTTCATGGGATATATGTGCCAACCAAACACTCGATCTCAGTATCGCTAACACAATAATAAAAATAATGCAAAGAATATATAATTTGATAATCATTTGTAAAAACGAAAAAACATTTGATGAGAATTGAGTTATTTAAACATAAGGTGCTCTTCAGAGCTGGAATGTCAGCCCTTATTGATGAACAATATTGAAAACATTTGTCATATTTATGACTCGAATGACAAAAATCAATGCAATCATAGACTCATTGAATGTTTTTTTTCAAAGCTATTCAGTAATTAAAAACTTTTTGTTTGCTTTTAATGTTTAGACAAATATTATTCAATGTATTCATAATTGCATTGAAATAACAAACAAAACAAATGTCAATACGAATGAAGTATTTGAGATGAAGTCATTCAAAAATAAATACAGAATTTTTTGTCATAAGATTTCATTTAGAAAATAATTTCAAAAAAGTTTTCAAAAGTTTTAATTTTTGTGTAATATTTTTTTAAACACAAAAACCCTGTTTAAAGGGTTATAACAAAATAAGGGGTTATATAAAAAAGATAACAATTCAGACATTAGTGTTGTCTTCAGAAGTCAACAGATTTTCATCGGATTTCCTGTAGTTGTCATAACTTTCTTCTTCACAAACGTCTATCTCTTTCAACGACATGCGAGGAATGTCTGTTCGGTTCATAATGTTTTGCAGACCAAATGAATTGTTCCCGAACCTAAAGGGGGAGAAATGTAAATTAAAAATACATACCAACAACATCTGACCCGAGATATACCACCTGACTATGATTATAACGAATGCCAGTGCGATGGCTACTATGCATACGGTGTTGACTATACTCAGGGTATTACCACTTCTCGTCTCAAGTGAATCAATCTTACGGTTAATGTTTGCCAACAATTCGTCGGTCATTTCTGACCTGTACTTCGCGGGCGAAATCACAGTGATATTACGGGCGACGTCGGGTGTGAGGCACCGGTAGGTATCGCCCATTGGCATACACAGACTTTGGCACACGTTTCCCAAACACCTGTTCTCAGCCATTGGCTGCAGTATGGGATCAATGAGTTTGAAGCCATTGATGTGCTGTCGATGAATGTCGACGACGTTTGTCGAGAAGTACTCATTGGTGTCATAGTCGGGGAACTCATGTATTTTGAAGAGCACTTGCGCTCTATTGATGTGCAAATCGATTTCCGGTATTCGGTATATCCGGTAATAAGTGGTGAGAAAGAGATCTTTGTTGAAGACAATCATTGAGCGAATGAGTCCGAAGTGCTCTTTCGATATGATGTACGAAATCTCGTTCAGTCCCTCGAAGTCAATGGACATCAATAAATAGATCTCAATATCAATGAAATAATATCTATTCGTTTGATAATCAATAGCCAAATGAAAGGCTTGTCTTGAGTTCGAGTAGAGAACCGTTGGATTACTTCCGTCCGAATTCAATTGCATTATCTGTGCCTCGAATCCAATATTACTCCAAACCATAACACCTTTCATGACATTTATCACTAAATCTCTTGGATTCTCGTCTTTCAGATCACAAATGGTGTAAACATTGTTCACGTCATCCAAACCTATGACACGAATACTCTTCGACTGAATGTCTATCCAATAAACCAATGAATGGATCCAATCATATGCTATACTATTGGGCTTTCCAGTGATCTTGATGTCAATGACTTTTGACTTTGTCTTCAAATACTTGACAATTATCTCATTTCTGTCGACGTCGAACCAAATGAGCGCATCGTTTCTGATGTCATAATTGATAAAATCAGGCATTTTATGACCACTGAAGCCGTAGTTCTGAAAGTCAGTCGAATTGTATCTCAATATCTGATTCGTGGCCGAAATGATGGCATTTATGGTGAGCTCTAAACGGGAAAAAACGAAGGGGTATTTCAAAGAAAATTATTGTCTAAAAATGAATTCTCGTGTTTGACGACAAACCCATCGGTTTGGCTATGTATCTGATTTTGAAGCCTTTCCCCGAATTGGTCGAATCGGACTTGAATTTCAAACGCATTGAATTGCTCTTGGATATATAGTTGGCCGGGCGTTTTAGGCCACTCAGGCGGTCACTATTGGAGCGACTGATATATTTAAATGACATACCCCTCGAAAAGTGGCCACAAATACAAACCTATTGAACATATCAAGTGAATCACTCTCTACTGGTTCTCTGTTAGGGTGTGCATCGGGTTTCAAAAGGGGGAGAAACTCATAATTTATTAAATTATCATTTTTTCAAAGGGTTATCATAATAGAATTCCCCTTAACCAAGGTTTTTAAGGGGGTCTGTCATAAGGAATAAAATTATTTTTATAATAAAAAATAAAAAATTGAATAAAAATATTATAATAAAACCCCCTTAAAATCTAAGAACAAGTTCTTCATAAAAAATTTACCCCTAAATATCTTCCAACTAATTACAGAATATTCTCTCAAAAAAAAACAATATTTAAATTCTTTGTCAATAAAATTAATTTTAAAATAATTGATAAAAAATCAAAAACTTTTTTTTTACAAAACTCAGGGTCACATCAAATACAAATAAATAATACCTGATCAAAATATCGTAGCCGTACGTCAAGTAATCATGGTCCATCTCGGTCTCGAAGTCATCGTAGACCAGGATAATTGAGTTGTTTTCGGGCACTTTTATCCTCCATTCGCAGGATATCTTATTTGGATAACCGGTTGGATAGCCCGGACTGTATATAACCCCCTCGTTTGCGGTCAACTCCAAACCACAGCCTATGGAAAGGGTGGAGATAGAAAAAAAATAAATGACCAGGGGCTAGCCCTGACCACAACTAACCATGGGATAGGGTCTTGTAGTCCATCTTTATCGACAGATTAGTTCTGTGAGTGTAATACAGATACGAGTCTTTACGCCTGACCGCCACCAGCCGTATGAGCAGATGATTGCCTGAAGAGATAATGTTATTGGTCTTATCGCTGGAACGGTAGAGTTTGAGCTCCAGTAGGTTCTCGTCCTTCCTGTCCGCGTTGTAGACGTAAAGCTCATCCGAATAAGTGATTTCGATTTCGTCGAACATCAATAAAATGGTCTCATTTTGGCCGACAATGATATTGTATTCGCAGACAATCATCTCCCAGAGGTCTTCCTTGGACTTGAAGATCTCAATGTGACCATGGTCAGCCGTGAACGTCTTGTTGCACAACTCATTCATATTATCTTAAAGTTATAATCAAATGAAAACAAAAATTATATTAAAAAAAAGTTTACATAAAAAGTGTTGAAAACAATTTCCACAAAAAAATAGTAAAAGTTTTTTTTACACTTAAACCTCGTTTTCAGCGAAACGAACGAAGAATACCTTTTTTAATTGATTTGAACTTGAATTTTATCGTATAGTTTGTCGTGAATATATTGTCCGGGATATACGACACGGGGTCTGATATGTAGCGAATGTGCGCCTGATTGCCGGTCGTGTGGATCTGTCTGTCCGACATTAGGGGCATCAACAGCCCAGAGAACTGTTGCAGCAATGGTGCTTGGTCATCGGCGCCGTCGAATATCTCGATGGAGTCTAATATGTTGAGTCCATTGCTGTCAAACGCGATATTAATGGACATATTCGGGGCCACTGTTATAGTCCAACCACACTCGTGGACAGTCATGGGCTCGTGAGCGCTGAGCAGGTCATGGAGCTTATGCTCGGGCGTGAACTCAATGGCCCCGTACTCGTCAGTCAGCGTTCCGTTGCATTTGGTGTATATTTCTTGGAGTTATAGATAATGGCAGTCATTATAATGTGATTACAATTGATATTTAGTGTCGAAAAACTCACTCGAATTGCATGAATAGATCAGAAATTTCAATACAAATAACAATATATAGAATAAAAACATAATTTTTATATACAATTATTTAATAAAATAAATTTTAATTTAAAAAACACTTTATTTAACAAATATTTTAATACAATGAATGAAAAGTGAATTTATTTTTGAATTTTTAAAATAAAAACTAAAAATTGACTCAAAAAATATGTAATAGAAATAGCCATCGATTAAAGAGCTCTTTGTATAAGAGTTTTTCGATATTTTTAGAAAACATATAAAATATTATTTATATTTGAATTTATCACTTAATGTAAACACTGACAAAATTGTAGATAAAAACATAGTTTGAGATAAAAATTGTCATTTTGTTGACTTTTGACCGATTTTTTTCCTTTTTTTCGTTAGAGTTTTAAATGTTTTTAAGTATTTATTCACAAAACAAAGCAATGAAAAAAACTTTTCAAACAATTGTTATAAAATATTTTTCATTATTGCTTTCTATGAAAAAACAAATAATAATTTTATGTCAAATAATGTTATTCTTTGAAAATATTTATAATAAAAAATTTCACTTATTTTGCATTAATTCAAAGATTATGAAAATTCTTAGAATTTATTATTCATTATAAAGATATTGAAAAACAATCACAAGTTTTGTAAACATTAATAAAACTTTTTATCATTTATGTCAAGAATTAAAAACAAATCAGTGGTTCAGACCCTGAACTTCAGGGGTATTGTGGAAAATATTTTAAAGTTATTCAAATCAATAGGAATTAAATTTAATTAAAAATAATGTATTAAATGGCAATAAAAACATACTTTTAAATAGACTTATTTTAAGATTATTGAAGAAATAAAAACAAATGAAACAAATAATAATGCGATGAAAACTGTGTTCAAAATTGTCATCAAATTTAAACTCTAATCAATGATTGATTTATTGTTAAATAGATTTATTTATTACATGTTATGTATTGAGAATTAGAGTAAAGTCTCTTATATTAATAATAAGCAAACATTGAATGCTATTAAAAATTAGTAATCATTTCATTTGAGACCAAATTCACTTCAGATGAATAGGTCTTCCCTTTCATTGACGGCTTCCAAACAAATGTTAAAATCATTTGAATTTCTGATAATGTTATTAAGTTTTGTCAAAACTTTTTGAAATCTGAAAATATATTCAATATTTCATAAATATATTTTCAAAACATATTTCAAGACTTACTTTACTATCAGTAAAACGATTGAAACAAATAATAATGCGATTAAAACTGTGTTAATAATTGATATCAAATCCAAACTTTTATCACTTGAATGAAAATTTGTTATCAATTGTTCGTCACTTTCAGAATCTGTTTCATCTTTCATGTTTTCGTCCAATGCTCTCGTAATGCCTGTCGAGTCTAAACACCGATACGACTGTCCCGAAGGCAGACATAAATGCTTGCAATCGCTTGAATCGCATCTATTGATAGCCATTGGCTGTAGTTTTGGATCAATTATTTTGAATCCATTGATGTGTTGTCTATCGATGACTTTTGTGGTACTCATGTAAATGTCATTACTATAGAAATCTAGACTAAAACGAGAATTAAAGTAGAATGGCATATATTTGTGATGAACGACATATAGTATTTGTGCTCTCGTTAGACGTGAATCAATTTCAAGGACTCTTTTTATATATGAATTGTCAGAAAAATATAAATCATTGTTAAAGACAATCATTGATTGAATTGATTCAAAGAGTTCTTTGGATTTTATGAATTGGTTCTCATTTTCTCCGTTGAAGTCAATCGACATAAGAGTAAAGTCATTGAAATCAATGAAATAATATCTATTCGTTTGATAATCAATAGTCAAATGAAAGGCTTGTCTTGAGTTCGAGTAAAGGATTGTTTCATTACTTCCGTCTGAATTCAATTGTCTTATATTGGCTTCGAATCCAATATTACTCCAAACCATAACACCTTTCATGACATTTATCACTAAATCTCTTGGATTCGAGTCTTTCAGATCACAAATGGTGTAAACATTCTTCACGTCATCCAAACCTAAGACACGAATACTCTTCGACTGAATGTCTATCCAATAAATCAATGAATGGATCCAATCATATGCTATACTATTAGGCCTTCCGTTGATATCAATCGAAGTTTGGGTAGAGTTTGAGAACTTGACCACAAGTTTATGACTTTGAGTGTCGAACCAAATGATTGTATCTCTTCTGACGTCTATTTCCATAAACTCTATTACTTTGTGTCCAATAAATGCAATGTTTTTCAATTGATTTGACATTCCTTTCATTAGAGTATTTGAAGCGGAAATCAAAAACATATTATTTTGATCTAAAAATATATAATTTCTTTAAGACTCTATTCAAAAATTCCATTCCCTTTGACTTACCCCAAGATTTTAAACTATATCTTATTTTAAACCCCTTTTCGACAATATTTCCATTTGTCTGAAACACTAATTCAATCACATTTTGCGCTGAGATGTAATTACTCGGCATTGAGTGTCCGCTAACTATTTCATGGCTATTAATTGTTAAATAATCTTTGTCATCTTCTGTTTGAAAGTCTTCATATATTAATATAATTGAATTATTAACAGGGACATTTATTGTCCATTTACAAACAATTTTATCAAGATATTGTGTCGGATAACCGGGGATATATATAACACCTTGAGTCTCGTTCAATTTTAAGCCACATCCTATAAATATTTTTTGCATCTTTTACTCACTTATTGTTTGAACGGATCTATTATTATATTACCATGATCAATTTCTTTGTATCTCATTTTTATCACCATAGAATTGCTGATATATAAATGTTTGAATTTTATATGAACAAGCATTTGATTCCGCGATGAGATGACATTGGTCACATGCAAATTAGTGGTAGGATGGATTTTGTTGTTGTTGCTTGTGTTGCCATCATAGACCATTATACCACCCTGGCCAATTGTAAATATATTATCGAATGTTAACGCAATGCTTTTACTCTCAGAGATTGTGATTCTAAATTGACAGTCAATGTTCTCTTCTTTACCAGGTTTATTCCACCTTATTAGCTCTATATCCCCTGAATGGTCCGTTAAAGTTCTGTTACAGACTTGTTATGCAATAAAGCATTTTTCATTGATATGTTTAATAAAAAACTATTTAATAATTTCAAATATTCAAAACATACCCAAATATACCAAACTGTACGATATTTTGAACCCCTTATGGACTTGACTTCCATCGGTTTTAAACACTAATTCAATGACATTTTGTTCTGATATATAACTATCCGGCTTTATGACCCCACTGAGTACAACACGTTTATTGACAGTCAAAGTGTCATGTGTAGCTTCTGTCTGGAAGTCTTCAAATAATAATTTAATAGAATTAGTAACAGGTGCATTTATTATCCATATGCACATCAAATTATCCCAATATTGTCTCGGATAACCGGGACTGTATATAACACCCTGAGTGTCATTCAATACTCCGCCACAGCCTATGAATATTTGTTAATATATTTGTTTAATATTGTCATAAATTATGTCCAAAAGGTTCTAACATTATTATAGCATTAATTGAAATAATTGACATCAAAATGAAAATTTTATTTATTCATACCGTTATCACATAATGTGTAATGAATTTTATTAATAAATAATATTAAAAACAAAAGTTTTGACATTTTTTTCAAAATAAATATGTATTTAAAACTTATTATCCGAAAAAATATTATGTAATTCTCTCAACACTTGTGAACACATTCACAGCATATAATTATTTATTGACTATTTTCTAAATAATTATTTTTATATTCATTTTGTTTTATCCAAAATCTCATTCATTTGGGCACTGGTATCAGATCATAGACAGGATGTCCACAATTGATATGAATCAATAATAACAATATTTATGAGTTTTGTTATGAATTGGGAAATAATTGTTAATATTCTTATCTAACAAACATTTCAACACTAATTGTAAGACACTTAATGTTATTTAATAACACAAACATTATTTGATGTCTTATTTGTTGAGAAAAAATATTTCAAAATAACATTTCATATCATTTAATCGTTTGTTATTTTAGTCGAAAGTTATGTAAATTTTTAATTGAAAAGTTTGAACAAATATTTTGTTTTGTGAATACAGTTATTGAATGACATAATTGTAATGAAAACAAATGAATCACATATTCATTAACTCAAAGATTATTTTTTTAAATCAAATTTTCAAAATTAAACGACATTTTCATCAGAATTTAGTGCACTCTTCAGGTGTCAACAAATCCTCATCGGATGTCATACATCGGTACGAGTTTTGACATTCTTTAACGACTTCTAAATTAATGTTAGTATTGTTTGAATTATCGGTTCTTTTGTTCAGTTTTAGCACATCTTTTGGAAGTCTGAAAAAAATGAAAATTGTTTAATAAGAAAAAATTATTTAAAACTTACTTAAATAATATAAAAGAAAAGAAAACAAATGAAACAAATAATAATGCGATGAAAACTGTGTTCAAAATTGTCATCAAATCTAAACTCTTATCATTTGAATGAAAAGTTGTTATCATTTCATCCGTATGTTCAGAATCTGTTTCTTCTTTCAAGTATTCATCCAATGCTCGCGTAATGCCATCAGAGTCTAAGCACCGATAGGACTGTCCCGAAGGCAGACATAAATGCTTGCAATCGCTTGAATCGCATCTATTAATAGCCATTGGCTGTAGTTTTGGATCAATTATTTTGAATCCATTGATGTGTTGTCTATCGATGTCAATGACATTAGACATGTAATAATGAAAGCGTTTGGATATATATTGCGGAATATTTTTGTTGGAGACCTCATAAAGCACTTGAACTCGGGATGAATTTGAATCGATTTCAAGAATTCTTATTATGAATGAATTTTGCGATAAATACAAATCATTGTTAAAGACAATCATTGATTGCATTGATTCAAAGAGTTCTTTGGATTTTATGAATTGGTTTACATTTTCTCCATTGAAGTCAATCGACATAAGAGTAAAGTCATTGAAATCAATGAAATAATATCTATTCGTTTGATAATCAATAGCCAAATGAAAGGCTTGTCTTGAGTTCGAGTAAAGGATTGTTTCATTACTTCCGTCTGAATTCAATTGTCTTATATTGGCTTCGAATCCAATATTACTCCAAACCATAACACCTTTCATGACATTTATCACTAAATCTCTTGGATTCGAGTCTTTCAGATCACAAATGGTGTAAACATTCTTCACGTCATCCAAACCTAAGACACGAATACTCTTCGACTGAATGTCTATCCAATAAACCAATGAATGGATCCAATCATATGCTATACTAATAGGCCTTCCGTTGACAGTGATTTCAGTGGACATTTGCCCCGAATTGACATCTTTGACAATAATCTTATTCATAACGGAATCAAACCAAACGAATCGCTCTCTTCTGATGTCATACTGAATAGACTCCAACACTTTGTGCGATAAGACACCAATTGTGGCCAAAGCACTGGATTTGGCTTTTATTAACGCATCCGATGTTATGATAATAAGACTTGTGTTCATATCTGTCGACAAAAAACTAATTTCAAAATTAAAGTTATTCTCAATTTTTTGTAATTTTTTAAAACAGTTTTTTCACATCTAATAAAATGTTAATTTTAAACCTTGATTATAATGTCAAACTCTAACCTTGCACCTTTGTCTTATACGTTAGGAAAAAGCCTCTTCTCATTAGGTTATTGTTTGACACGAATTTCAAATACAAGACATTCGTTTCGGACATAATATTCTCGGTGTCGTTGCCGGTGATGTTGGCAACCAGTGACCCAGGGGCTAACAGGCCATCGTAGACCGCCAGGTGCATTTGGCCAGACAGGTCGAGGTCATTGAATTTCAGAAATATTCGCCGATTGTCTTCAACTGTGATATTCCAAACGCAGACGATATCATCGAAGTAATAGTCAGGATATCCTGGAGAAAATACATCACCTTGGTCACTTGTGAGATTGCCACCGCAGCCTTAGGGGCATGGAATACGAAATTAATATTCAGGGGTATTATATAAAAGTTTTCACAACCAAATTGTATGGCTTTATACGCCAGCCTAAACCCCTTCCTCGGACTCAATGACTTGAACTTCAAGAGCATGTGATTTGAAGACGAGATCAAATAATTCGGAAAATTATTTCTACTGAACTGACCCAACAGGTGCTCATCGACGGACAGGCCGTCGAATATTCGCAGATAGTCTTTCTCTTCTGTATAGAAGTCTTTGAAGAACAACAAAATGCTATGATTTTTCGCTACTGCTATACGCCATTCGCAGTCTATATGAGCCGGGTATGAGTTGGGGTAGTTGGGCGTGGTGATTTCACTTTGGTCGCTCAGGTCACCAAGGTATTGGCCGCCACATTGGGTGTCATAAGACAGACAATCATTATTACAATCTATAACATAATAATAATATATAAAGAATTTGAAGAAAAAATGTTTTCATTCACAAAAAAATGTTTATGTTTTTTGAGGCCTAAAAAATGTTATTTTTATTAAGCATTTCGTTGAAATATTAGTTGTTTAGCCCCTGAGGGCTCTATCAACAATCTAATATTTCAGTCATACCCCTTTCCCTTACCTTGTTCACTTGCTGTCACAATAACAATGCATATAAATATAAAAACATTATCACAAATAGTGTTCATTTTGTTTATAACTATTCAATGAATTTATTTTCAATTCAATAAACATTTTTGTCTATCAATACATAACTGACTGTCCTTTCAATGGCTTCTGTAATGAATTCAATGATTCATTTGATTCTTAAGAAAAATACTATTTTTTCACAACTTCTAAAATGACTTACATTTCAGATAACACTTTGTTTTTAGTGTTTTCTTAACCAAAAATCACAGGAAATATATATTATATAAACAAATGATAAAAATAAATAAATAGATAATTGTTTTCAATGCTATCAATGTTTTTGACATTTTTCAACTCATAGAAAAATTTGAATAAATCTCAAAAAGTTTTAAATATTTCATTTTAATAATAATCCACAAAAATCTTCAAATATTTCAGTCAAAAAAATAGCCATAAATTGAGTGAAAATTTTTTAAATAACAGACATTTGAAATATATTTCAACAGAATTTGTATTCAAATAACAAAACACTTTTTTTTAGTAAAAAGCTATTGATTTCAGTTCAGATTAAACTACAAAGCCTTCGCCAACACCTTAGTCTAGGAGCACCGGTATGTTTCACCTGATACTTCTCATTGATCTGATGGACGAGATTAACGAAGATCTCATTCACATTATAATCATCTTTAGCCGAACTCTCCATAAAAGCGCAGCCGTCGAAGTCGTTGGCCACGAGCGCACCTTGCTTACGGCTCACCTTACGTTCCTCATCATCAAGGTCACACTTGTTGCCCACCAACACCATCGGCACCTTATCCTCGCCAATCTTCAAGCGCTTTATCTGTTGTCTCAACTCGTAGATAGCGCTCAATGAGGACACGGATGCGATCGAGTAGACCAACACAAAGCCCAGACAGTCCCTGATATACATGTCCCGCATCATCGACAGCTGTTCGGTGCCGGCGCTGTCGACAATGTCGAGCACAACACGTCTGTTGTCCACTTCGAACAGCCTTTTGTACGTGTCCTCAATAGTCGGGTCGTATTTATCGACGAAAATTCCTTCACAAAAATTACATCTCATTTGCATTTATGGTCAACAGAGTCACTCATGGCTACAAACCCTGAACAAACTGGACTGTGAGCGCACTTTTGCCGACCCCTTCCGACCCGAGAACTGCTATCTTGTACTCAAACATCTTTTTATGGCACAAAAGAAATGAATTTTGTTTTTTGAAAACAATAATGAAATTGAAATTCATATAAGAATTGAATTACAAATTCATAATAAAGTGTTGTTTTTCACTATAAGTAACGAATAAATAAATACTTTTGAAGTTTTTTGTTTGAAATTCAATACAATTTGTGTTTGAAATACAATTGAATATAAAAATGATTTTTTTGTTTAATGAAAAATACTATTTATTTAACATTTTCTCTAAAGTCGAGGAAATTATTTCATTTTTAATTTTTTATTTATTATCTATTCTTTGAGTTATAAATGAAATGAAAATTAATTAATTCTTTTCACTTTGTTTTTCACATCAATGAATAAATTATTATTTTTTATTGTTTTAAATATAAATGAAATAAATTTTGATTATTTAAACAAATTTTTGCATAAATTTTTATAATTAAAATTAAATATCTATTCATTGCTTAAACATTTGACAACTTATACAGCATTTATAGAAAGTGTTTTTCAATACAAAATTTAATACAATTGACATTAAATGTTAAAATGGATTGAAATTCAACTAAAAGGAAATGAGATTTTGTTTATCAATTTTGTTATGAATTTCTTTACAATCAAAACATTTTTAATATTAAATAACACTGTATTTAAAGGGAATGAAAATTATGAAAAAATTATTCTTATTATAACTTTTGAAACATTTCTGAAAATACAGAAATTTATGTTTTTTATTATTTGACAACTTTTATAACGCTTAGAAAACATACAAATAATTCAAATTGTGTTCAAAATGATTACACATCACAAGCGCCACAACTCTTACACTTCTCACACCTGTCCCTCTCATGGGGTTTATTCGGATCACTCGGATCTTCCGGTTTCTTCAGACGAGTCTATACCCCAAAGAGACATAATTGCCATAAAAAATCTAAATTTCTTACCCCTTTTGAAAGCAATACTAACCAAATCGAAAGGCTCGACCCATTGATTGCAATGCCGGCACTGTTGCTTAAACCCGATCCAACAGTAGGCCGAATACCACCCGCGATGGCAACCAATGCAACGAAATTGACCGAAATATCGATTATTGCAATTTTGAACTAAAATTCATAACAAGAATATAAATAATAAAAATTGATTGAAAAAATTGAAAACAATTTTTGTTTTAATACCAGAAAACATGTCTTCAAATCAATTGTGAAAAAAATTGTGGACGAAATCAAACACACTTTGACTGAAAGACAACCAAACGCTGAATGAAATGAAAAGTTTTTTCTTTGAAAACAAAATTCCAGACAAACACAGAATTTGATACACATTGTGGGGAAAGGCATAAAACATCTATCAGTGCTGACAATTGCTTTTAAATACCCCTTTCGTTGTTGTTCACACATATTAAAAATTGATTTCCGGTTTTGTATCGAATTTCACAATTAATTACAACAAAAACATAAATGAAAATAAAGTTTGTCTTTATTTTTGACATTCATTTGAGTTGTTTTCAAAAAAAAAAAATTACAAAAACTTTTTGAAAACAATTTTCATTTGAGTTTACATTGAAATCAAAAACAAATATCTTTTGCGAACTCATAGCTATTGGGAAACCATTGGACATGAATGGGCTTAAAGTCAAACACATCCGGTTGTCCGAAGTGTTTGAAGTCGAAGCCGGATGTCGACCACTGGAAGGGTGGCTGTTGTGTAGCTGTGGGTCCGCTGACGGCCAACATCTCCAGATTGCGAGCCATCGCTGAGTCGGTCATCTTTGCGTCGATAGCACCCACTCCTCTATACATCCACAGGTCTATCGGATACACACCCTTAGGGTCGTTAAGGTCATTACGGGACGCGATGGCCAGGTCTGCCGAATAAGGGGGACTACAGGTGTGGTTATAGGCCAGACATCGAGACAACGGATCGTTTTTGTAGTCATTATATCTCATGAGTGAATACAATGTCTTCAAATCAGTCACTTTTGAGTGATCTCTTCTGAAGATCCTGGCCCTCGACGACTCGTTATGCTTATAGAAAGCACCCAATTGTACAGCTCTGTCCTCATTGCCGCTCATTTTGAACACCTCGTCAAAATAGGGCACGTTATATGAGGCCCAATAGCCCTGTTCTCTGAGCACATGAGTCACGTCTTCGGCTCTTAAATAGAGTGGCATTTGTTCAATAATCCAAAGCAAATGATCCGAGAGTTCGGACACTTTCGCCCCCTTTTTGAACACCTTATAGTCAACAATCATGAACTGGTTATTATAAGTGCCGCTATTGTGTCGACCGAACAGTTGTGTCCACTCTTTGCCCGAATGGGCCAAACGGTTGGCCAACACATTGCGGACGAACTCAAACACAATGTCTTCGGCTCTTATGTCCGCAAACAGCGATTGATTGTAGTTATGATTAGTTGTCTCTTGAACTACAAGACCAGACGAGAGGACATAGTAGTCATCGCCGGAGAAAACAAATCCCGGATATGAGGAAAAGGCTACCGAATGGCCGGCAATGCGTTCGGTGTTATTGGATGTGATTGTATTGAAAGCAAAGATATATTTCTTCACAACTCTTAACATCAGATAATATGAAGTCCACGTATTGTGCGCTACAAACAGATCGCTTCCGTCGGCCAATGGCTTCACGAGCGCCGAACAGTGATCGGAGACGACGGCGCCGGCGTCTGAGGCGCTGTCGGGCACCAGAATATACTGCAGTGACTGAACTAACTCGAAATACATGTTCAATAGGAATACTTCGCCGAAGTATTCATTCTCTGGCGTACGGTTCCTGTGGTTATGCACTTTCCACAGACGATAGCCGTCTTCCAGGCCTCGGAGCTGTTCGTAAATCAGATGGATTTGATGCCAGTAATCGCTGTCCTGATTCTCAGCGATCATTCGCTCCACAAAAAGTGTATTGTTTTCGACAAACGCTTTC
This sequence comes from Quadroppia sp. Gr-Ori-00064, assembly GCA_034700825.1. Classification (NCBI taxonomy): domain Eukaryota; kingdom Metazoa; phylum Arthropoda; class Arachnida; order Sarcoptiformes; family Quadroppiidae; genus Quadroppia; species Quadroppia sp. Gr-Ori-00064. The sequence continues at coordinate 8,153 of JAQIXR010000224.1, read as the reverse complement.
AGTGTTTCACACAATGTCTTATTGGCCACACATTTGCCCTCAAGTGTTGTCTTATAAGACATCTCAATCAACTCTCCCGTTATGTATCCCTCGAGACAACCGGCCATATATGACTGGACGTCATCTGAGGAGTGGTCAAAGGTCTTCAGCTCCAGATTAGCCCAACTAATGATAGAACCAATTATTAGTGAAAAGTTTTCTTATATAAGAACTCAATGAATACCCGGTTTTATTGACATTATTCTCGTATGAAATGACAGCAACAGTAGATTTGTTGATTCCTGTCGTCCACAACTCGTGTGGATCAGATTCGGTCGAATGAATGGTTCCATCGTTTGTGATGTAATGATATTTTGCAAACAAAATGCTATTCAATGAACAGAATATTAACAAAAATTCTATGAAATGTGAACTCATTTTCAGATATTTTGCACAACTTTTGTCCTGTCTTTCAATTTATTAAAAGTTTTTTTTCCATTCAATGAAACATCTAATCATTGAATGATCACATCTTAACCACACGATTGTCTTCATTGACGTCATTTTAATCCACATTTCAATAACAATTGTGACAAATGTCAAGTGATTTGCGATAAGTGTTGAGATAATAACTTTCAGTGAGTTTTGAAAAAGACTGAAACGACTGGTATTTGACAATAAATACGACAAATATTTCTTTGGTTTTAATCAACAAAAATCACAAATATTTTTGAAGTCATTATTAATATTTAAATACATTTTAAATAAATATTTCATTAAAATAAATAAAAACTATTTTCAACGACAACTTCACAGCCAACAGTCGTCCCAATCATTACTGTCCTCCCATCCCCCACAACAATCGTCAGGTGCTATTTATAAGCACTTTCCAACTCCCAGTACTCAGGGGGAGGATAGCCCTCATAGGGCGGCGGCGGGTCTATCGGCTGTGGTGTCTGTGTCTCATAGACGACAACAGCGGCAAACGGTTGTCCATTGAGGCCATCGATGGCATGGGATGTGTGTCCGCCGGCACCCAATTGTCTGTCCTTAACCATCGCCGCGAATATCATCGAAAGGACAAAACTTGCCATATATAAGATCAACGGAAAGGTAGGGTTTGGGCTCATATGGCGCCCATTCAACACACCAAACACCACCAGTATTAGCGTCGCCGCACCGGTAGTGACAACCAGTGACCGACACTCGCGAACGGCGCCCACAATACCGACGATGAAGACGACGTCGCCCACGAAGACCATCACCGCTAATGGTATGTTGGGATCAGCTCTCATTGGAGACCATATTAAGAGCGTGAGACCAGAGGTGAGGCCAACGATCATCAGTGAGTTCAATGCGATCAGCGATGTCTTCACCAATCGATAGCCCAATGGCTTGTCGTTTGCCATCAGTTATAGTGATATTTGAGGTCTTCGTTGTCAGCAATCACTTCAAGACACCGATCACTACAAGACTGGCAACCGTTGACAGTGTTATCAAAGTCGGGGTCATTTTTTCCCCGGTTATAATGATCACAATTTTTTGTGACAAACTTCTGGATCTGTTGATCAGATCTGCAGAAAATATGGTGAAAAAGTGGATAAAAATAACTTTTAAACAAATGTAAACAAAAACTCATTCATAAATAACGTCTCGAATCAAGTGATGAGTAATTAAAATAAGTTTAAAATAAATAAAGCTTTTAATCAATGATTAAAACTAACAAAAAAAAACATATTTAAAAAACTTTTTACATTTAACTAAAAAATACAAAAAAAAAATAATTTCAATAATTTGTTCAAAAAACAAATGATTTTTTTCAAACGAAAACCCAATTATTTGGTCATATTTTGCGCTAAATTTCATTAATGTTATAATAAATAATAAAAAAAAAATATTTTTTTTTATATTAAATATCAATAGTTTTGTATTCATTGAGCCCCTGGATCTCGATGTCGTCATCGATGGCGATGAGTGACTGATGGTATCGGCGCTCATGTTGTTGTCGCCCGTCGACAGCGGTGTCGTCTGCCGTCGTGTCCAAAGCGGACGACGCCTTACAGTCGATGGGATAGTGATTGGTCTGCAAGACGTCGGCCAAAAAGGCCCGTACGATGTGGTAGTAGTTGGCGCACCGCCACGTGAAGTTGTGACTGCCCTCCAGTCGGTGGAGCTGTTTGTTACCACTTCCCGACATCATATACAGCGTCGTCATCATCGACGCCGGTATCAACTCGTCCAACACACCCGATATGAAGAGCTGAGGCATACAGAGCGCCGGTATCTTCGACACAGAGTTGTACTGATTCTTGTAGAACCAGTTGGGAAGGAAACGAACGGCGCGACAGTTGAATAGTGTCCGCGCGATGTCCGGAAGCGATGTGAAGGTGTTCTCTATGATGAGCGCCGCAATCCGTGACCCGTATCTGACATTCCTGGCCACGTCGATAGCGACGGCGCCGCCCAAAGAGCGGCCAAAGAGTATAAGTTTATTGCTGTCAATGTCGGGCCGTTCGCACAGATAGTGTACGGCCGCCGAGCCGTCCAAATACAGGCCCCTTTCCGAGGGCTGGCCTTCGCTGAGCCCATACCCCCTGTACTCAACCAACAGTACATTACAGCCCAACTCATGGTATAGTTCGTAGCAATTCTGGAGTCTGTGACCAATATTGCCGGCGTTTCCGTGAAAGAAGACAATCGTCGGACACGTCTTGTACTCCGTGTCCGGCCTTTTGACGAGCAATACATTGATGTTTACGTTGTCTTCAGTTGTGATGAAGTGTGACTCAAATGGCAGATTGAAGGCCATCGGACTCAACACATTGGATCTGCTGTCTTGTGGGTCGTTGGGATTGTAGAGGAGATAATCACAGAAGTTGTATATGATGTACAGAAGGCCCACAACTGACATCAGCACCGATAGTATGAAACCATAGATGAGATAAACGGCGAAAATCGCTAACAAAACACAAATCAATAGTTTTTGGCATTTTTTGCTCAGATATAAAACTATACGAAATATGCCTTTAATTAACTCAATGTAAAACTTGATTAAACGAATTAAACGCATATTATTTGAGTAATTATTTATCAATTAATTTAATTGTTTTTAATTGTATTTTTTGTTCATTTAATCACATATTAATTTACTGACAAAACGTTTGTCTGTTGTTTACAATCGAAAGCCAAACCACAAAAAACAATAACACAAAACCATTTGTGGATGACTTTTGACTTAAAAACTACGTTATTATTGGACACACCTTTTGGTTGTCGTAAAGTCATTGAAGTTTTAATACAGAAAAAAGTTTTGAACAAATATTTTAGAAGTTATCATAAGTTTTGATTTTAATTGATTTTAAGGGGGGTTTTTTGGAATTTTTTTTATAAGAAATGAGTGAGGTCATCAGCAAACTATCAAGCTCATATTATTTATGAAACATAAACAGTGTATTAGTTTTATGGCAAACAATTTCAGTCATTAATTCAATGAAATCAAAAATGAATTTAAAAAAAAACTTTTTATAAATAAATTTCAATAAAAATTTATTCAATTTGTTTGACCATAAAGTCTATCGATATCTCTTTGATAGTAATTCTGAATATTCTTTCGTCGAATCTTCAGCGCCGGTGTCACCAAACCATTGATAGGCGTCCATTCCTCAGGACATAGCTTAACCTTAAGGGGTATTTCAGATTTATTGAGACCAACGTTTTGACCAATAGTTTGCAATTCTTTGTGCACGAAATCAATGACTTGTGAATTATTGCACATGTCGTTCATATCTGTGCTTTCATTAGGTGCTAACTTCAGGGACAACTCTTTCAACTCCAGAGGGTTTGGTATAATCAGTGCAATTAAATACGAATGAAAAGAGTTTCCATAAATACATATATTGTCGACAAATGGACAGTTCATTAGTTCGTATTCAACCTAATAATGAAAGTGAATGTAAGCACCTTTAAGAGGAAAGGCATTTATGAGTTCACATACCTTTCCCAATGAGATGTATTCACCAAACGGTAATTTAAGGAAATCTTTCTTTCTGTCAATGATTTTGAATATTCCCTCAGAATTCACTTCAACGATATCTCCACTTTTGAACCAATGGGTGCCGTCTTTGGTCTCAAAGGCCTCGTCAGTCATGGCATCCAATTTATAGTAACCTTTGGCCACATTATTGAGTCCAATGACTGCCTCTCCCCTCGAGTTTGGTTTGTCATCCACTCTATACCCTCCCTCTTCCCAGTCTATGAGCCGTACTTTTACATTATAGAGTGGACTACCGATGTGTCCAAAAGACAACTGTTCGTCGTCCATCGATATGGCAGCACCTGTAGTTTCAGTCAATCCATAACCCTTAAGAATAATATAAAAATTTTTGTCTAGAAATACAAACACTTAATACCTGAACGAGATTTACATTAAGACAAGCCCTCAAAAACTTCTGTGTCTCTGGATTGAGTGGTGCGCCCCCACACATCATGAACCGTAGGGCACCCCCTAATTGGGAACGTATGTTTTTGCAGATGAAATAGTTAATTATAGGGGTATTAAAGCCTTTCATTTGCCAAACAATCTTATAATTGATGAGAAAATTGAATATTTGTTGAAAGAATTCACTCTTTTTTGAGACATTTCTTTCAATTTCTTTGCGAATTCTGTCCAGAATTAGAGGAACGGATGCCATAAATGTGGGTTTTAATAGAATTATATCCCCTTTGACCCCAGATTTAAGTGCAATGCCGGCATTGGTTAATGTAAACGGTGTTCCATAGCCTATCTTAACACCCATAGCAAACAGATGAGATTCCGATACAAATTCCATAGCATGTGACAGAGGAAGGTATGCTAAGTATGAGTGCACTTGAGGTTTAGAGAAGTGATTGTGGGTTAGGGTTTGGATGGATTGTAATGTGCTTATGATTTGTTTATGCGTGAGAATTACCCCCTTTGGAGCACCTGTTGAGCCTTCGAAGAATAATAAGTTTAAAGTTAAGAAAGTTTTTATGAAATTTCAAAATACCTGAAGTGTATTGAATGAGCGCAATGTCATTCTCCGTGGGCTCGACTCCAACCATCTTCTCCGGTCCAAATCGGCCTGCGTTTTCTAACTGTCCAAAATTCACTAATTCTATGCCATTGAACTCAACCCTTGGAATGGATTTATGTTTCATTTCAATGTAAATAATTTTCTTCACTTTTGTTATTCGGTTTTGAAGTGAAACCAATTTCGATAACAAGTCTTCAGTTGTTATTATGTGAGACACTTCTACTTCATTGATACCATGGATGAGACCATCGGTGCCGAGGGTAGGGTAAAGGGTGGTTATAGAGGCGCCAATACGCAAAATAGCCTGGGCACTTAGAAACCATTCTAAGGGAAAAGAATTTTATTCAAATTGTGTTTATTTAAGATTTTTTCAAAAAAATAGTTATAATACAAACCCAAACGGGTTTCAGAAAATATCAATACAGTGTCCTTTGGTTTGATGCCATTCATGAGTAGACCTCGAGATATACTACCGATCCGTTCATCCACTTCACCAAATGTGAGCCATTGATAGTCACTTAAATCCCATTTTTGGACCACTTTTCCATCTGATTGTCGAACGTCTTCTTCAGAGTATATTTGTCTGAAACCCAAACACTTTGCGTCCGAACCGTTCATCCGGAGTGACATTCTCTGAGCCTCGGGTACTGTTCGACAGCCATCGAGATAATGGGGCGGCAGTTGACCTGTTCTCACCCAAGCACTGTATGGATTGTTGGGGTCTTCCAGTCGGGCACGTACTCTATTAGACCTTTCCAATACTTTCCACGGCCTTTGACTCGCATAATATATTGGATATGATATGCAATCATATTGTGAGACAAAAAACTTAAACATTTTTACGCCAAATGTTGTTATTTTTGACGCCTTTTTTAAATCCATTTTAATTAGAGTTAATAAAAAATATTTTATTTTCAAAAGTATTTTATTTCAATTTCATATATAATACACTAAACGAAAAAATATCAAATCATTTCAAATGGTTTATAATGACTGTTAAAAAGACTTATGTTTCACACACTCTCACATAAAATGAGACAAAATATAGCCATTGATTGAAACTCTCCTAACATTTGAAGGTCTTTTCGTGAGTTTAATAACAGGAAAATTATTTAAAAAATAAAATAATAATAATTTTTTATGTTTTAAATTTTTTACAAACTTTAAGCAAAGTTTGCTTTAAATATTTGATGATATCTTTATGTGAGCTCTCATTCCAGTCCAAAATGTGTTAATTTATTACGTAACAGACATTGAGAAAATCGTAAAACTTTTTTCAATGATAATTATGAATGATTTATACATTCAATTCGTTTAGTGTTTACTCAAAGATAACACACTTTTGAGTAGACGTAAAGATTGTTTAAAATGATAAATATTTACTAAAACTTATTTATAATCAAATTTCAAATAAAATATTAATATTTGTCGAATGAATTGAGAAATTGTATGTCATTTATAGAGGAGTTTATGATTGAAAAAGTTGTTTAACTTTGAACTAAGTCTTAAAGTAATTGTGAAACCAATAAACAATACTTTTTAAGCATTTGCTTAAAAAGTATTCAATATTTTTCACCATAAAGTCTATCGATATCTCTTTGATAGTAATTCTGAATATTCTTTCGTCGAATCTTCAGCGCCGGTGTCACTAAACCATTGATTGGCGTCCATTCCTCAGGACAAAGCTTAATCTTAAGGGGTATTTCAGCTTTATTGAGACCAACACTTTTACAGAAAAAATGCAATTCTTTTTGAACGAAATCAATGTTTTGTGAATTATTGCACATGTCGTTCATATCAGTGCTTTCATTAGGTGCTAACTTCAGGGCCAACTCTTTCAACTCCAGAGGGTTTGGTATAATCAGTGCAATTAAATACGAATGAAAAGAGTTTCCATAAATACATATATTGTCGACAAATGGACAGTTCATTAGTTCGTATTCAACCTAATAATGAAAGTGAATGTAAGCACCTTTAAGAGGAAAGGCATTTATGAGTTCACATACCTTTCCCAATGAGATGTATTCACCAAACGGTAATTTAAGGAAATCTTTCTTTCTGTCAATGATTTTGAATATTCCCTCAGAATTCACTTCAACGATATCTCCGCTTTTGAACCAATGGGTGCCGTCTTTGACCTCAAAGGCTTCTTCAGTTATGTCATCCAATTTATAGTAACCTTTGGCCACATTATTGCTCCCAATGACTGCCTCTCCCCTCATATTTGGTTTGTCATCCACTCTATACCCTCCCTCTTCCCAATCTATGAGCCGTACTTTTACATTATAGAGTGGACTTCCGATGTGTCCAACAGACAAGTGTTCGTCGTCCATCGATATGGCAGCACCTGTAGTCTCAGTCGATCCATACCCCTTGAATTTAATATAAAAATAATTATATTTTCTGAATTACAAACACTTAATACCTGAACGAGTTTTACATTAAGACAAGCCCTCATAAACAGTTGTGTCTCCGGATAGAGTGGAGCGCCCCCACACATCATGAACTGTAGGGCACCCCCTAATTGGGAACGTATGTTTTTGCAGATGAAATAGTTAATTATAGGGGTATTAAAGCCTTTCATTTGCCAAACAATCTTATAATTGATGAGAAAATTGAATATTTGTTGAAAGAATTCACTCTTTTTTGAAACATTTCTTTCAATTTCTTTGCGAATTCTGTCCAGAATTAGAGGAACGGATGCCATAAACGTCGGCTTCAAGAGAGTAATATCCCCTTTGACACCAGACATAAGAGCGGTTCCGGCATTGGTTAATGTAAACGGTGTTCCATAGCCTATCCTAACCCCCATTGCATGCAAATATGTTTCGGACATGAATTCCATGACATGTGACAGTGGAAGGTATGCTAAGTATGTGTGCGCTCGGGGTTTGAGAAGATAATGATAGGTCAGGGTTTGTATTGATCGCAATGTGTGTAGAATTTGCTTATGGGTCAGAATCACACCCTTTGGCACTCCTGTTGAGCCTAAAAATCAAATATAATTTTTTAAAACAAAAATTAATTAAATTTTAATTATAATATGTAAAGGGATATGAAATTCACTGTTATTTTAAAACTTATTTTTACTTATTTTTCATTTATATCAAATATTTGTAT